>JAHPZR010008436.1:0-27483 GCA_019787425.1 Platygyra sinensis
ACTTGCATTAAATTTCAACTGTTTTTAAAACATTACTTTTGGACAAAACTGAGAACTCTGGAGTGCAAAATTATTGTTAATATAAAGGGAAGACTGGTGTAGAACAGCAGGAAGAAGATGGCCAAGTGGAAACTGGTATTCAATGGGTAGTCGATATGAATGAAAAACTTGTGAGCTTTGGTTTTGACTATTGCTTTAGGTCAATTGTTAACGTATTTTCGATGGGACTATTTTCTTCTCGTTTTTTTACTTTCCCTTTTCAGCTGAAAACTGAAAATAGCGCGAAATATTTACTGTGATGACGCAAATCGTTGTCGATAAGGGTACAAACCACGTTAAACCACATTCAGTTTGTTTTTTACCACAATATGAAAGAGAGCGAAATAAATATCTGTCTACTCGGACTTGAAAGTGCACGCGCTGCATTATGCAAATGAGCTGCTTGTGCGCGTCAGACTTTCCTTTAAAAAACTTTTACAAACTCGCTTAATATGCAGAAACAATACGGAAAAAATGCTTGGGAAATGAGGTAATGACACGTACCCGTTGTCGGCAAGAGTGCAGACCTCGATAAACCACATTTCGATTTGTTTTTTACCACAACAGCAACGTCCAAGGAAATATTTTTTTCAGAGCGCAAGCTGAAAAAGGCATTGCGTGACACATCGACGCGAGCAACGTGGTATGGACTCTAAAAGACTTCTGTTGACTTCTGTCTCAATGTTATGTTATAAAACAAATGGTAAACGCCATAGCGTGAACTATTGAGTTATGGATGCACTTAGGAGGTTTGCTAAGCACTCTAGAAGCTAGAGTCGCACTCGGCTATCGCCTCGTGCGACTCTTACGCTTCTTTCGTGCTTAGCAACCTCCCGCGTGCACCATTTAACAAATTGACGTCAGTTTTTTATGCGTCTGTCCTGTTATTGATCATGAATTTCGTCATAACATTGTCAAAGTAGTGTGGATCCACGAGGCGATAGCCGAGTGGATCCGCAGACTACTTTGACAATGTTATGACGAAATTCATTGTCAATAACAGGACAGACGCATTAAAAACTGACATCAATTTGTTTTTTACGATGACAGATTGTCGAATTGCCCGCTCTCGCTCGCTGACGCGTCGCATGAATTTCAAATTTATGTGTCTGTCCGCATATGGACAATAAAATTTAACCAATGAGCGCGCGTGAATTTCTGCAGTTATCGTAAAAAACTCAATAATACACGCTATGGCGTTTACCATTTGTTAATTATTAAAAACTGGGTCATTGTATAATGCAATTGAAGGAATTTGATTGGCTTAGTGGCCATGGTATGTGAGCCATCATATCATGCCCTACAAATATGGTAAGTGTACGTGTCAGCACAACAGCTGAAATTCTGAAGCTTTTTTCCGCGGAGAGAAACAATGGCGGCCGAAGAAAATCGTTTCGCTGCAGAATTAACGGAAGATGAAGTCATTAAACTGTTAGAAAATGCAACACCAGGCAACACAAAGAAAGCCACAAAGTATGGTGTGAAAATATTCCAAGGTATCTATCTCTACATTTCTATTTTTACAAAACTTTCGTTCCCATAACTCGGTGCTTACAAGTTGCGATTAAACCAATTAAGTGTTAATTAATTACTCACACGCCACTAACCTTTCAGACTGGCTTTCAACTTCTGTTGGAAACAAATTTCTTACACCAATCGAGGACATGACTTAAGAAGAACTGAATACCTGTCTAAAAAGTTTTTACACATCTGCAAGAAAACACGACGGCCAATTTTACAAGTCATCTTCTCTGAAGTCAATCCGTGCAGCCATTGCCGGTACCTTCGCTCACCTCCACGATGTAAACAGTTCTCAATCATCGCCGACGCTGCTTTCACGGAGGCAAACAAAATCTTGGACGCCTTTGTGAAGGACCTCAGAAAGTCTGGCAGGATAAGCGGCATAGTTCACAAGAAAGCCCTTACTAAACAACAAATCCAGAAGCTCTTTGAGAGTGGTGAGCTAGGTCCTGCGGACACCAAAGATCCCGCACAACTGCAAAGAACGGCATGGTACTATGTTGCTCTTTTCTTCGGGAGACGGGGAAGAGAGAACCAGCGAGAGATGACACCCGGAATGCTTGCCCTCAGGATGACTCCTCAAGGAGAAGAATATTTTGAGCTCAACAGGCAATTTTCCAGAGCAGTACCAGCGACGAAAAACCATCAAGGAGGCCTCTCAGATGCCGAAGACGAGTCTGACGCAAAGATATTTTCCGCACTAGATCATCCCAGATGTCCCGTGAATTACTTGACACAATTTAATCCAAAACTAGATGCTCTTTTTCAGCGGCCACGGGAGGTGAAAAGTTTTAATCCTGATGAAGAGAAAGTATGGTTTTGCAACGCACCACTCGGACTGAACACTCTCAAAACCATGATGAAATCAATGAGTTCTCGCGCCGGAATTCAGCCGCACCTGACAAATCATTGCCTCAGGGCAACATCAGTAACAATACTATCTGACAGCAACTGCGAGACAAGGCACATCAGGTCAGTGACCGGTCACAAGTCCGATCAATCGATAGAGAGTTACAACGAGCGACCTTCCCTCGAACAACAAGGAATGATGTCAAATGTGCTTAGCACATTCCTGCACAGCAGCGAAACTTCACGCCAATCGTCATCTTCTGCCTGTTCAGCCGACAAGGAGAACACAACAGCAACTAAGCCTGGAAATACATCAACATCGGCAATTCAAGCAACTCCTGCGTTCGTTTTCGTTCAGCACAACCAGCTCTCGGTTAATTCAGACAGCATGGCAAGCTTCGCACATGGCGACTGAGGGCAACGTTTTCCTCCTCATTTCAACTTTTATAACTGTACCAATGTCCACATTCACAATAATTTCGGTCCTAGCTCTTGAATTTCTTTTGTCAACATTAACGGGGTGTCTTTTCAATTGTTTTGCGATGTAAATTCCGCAAATTTGACCTTCTTCGACTGAAGTTTCATCGCTTTGACTGGCATTCTAACCCTTTCGCGTTGCTGTGGAGCTGACAGTTGTGATAGACATGTGACAAATATAAATTTTGGAGCGGAAGTTACTTACATTATACCTCCTCTTCCGGTCCAGGAGAAGATTTTGCGAAATAAAACGTGGCAAGATTTTAGCGAAAATTGGTGGTGGTTTTTAATAAAACAATTATCCCACTCGCGCTTGTTGGATATGAGATGATTATACGCGCCTCGTTGGCTATCTATCATCTCATATCCAACGCGCGCTCGTGGAATAATTGTTAAATATAATTCAGTTGGGGCGATGCCTTAATAATCTTACCACCTTAATAAATGTACAAGTACGTGAAAAAAAATCAACGTGATTTAAAGAAAACTTTATGTCAATTTCAATAGACTACTCTTAGAAACGGCCGACGAAAATTGAAAACAGTCAACATTAAAAACGTATACCAGCACTAGAAAGGACACCCTTACTTTAGTAACCTTGCAAAGTTTCAGCATTTCAGGTTTTAATATCAGCTGAGAAAATGTAAGTTGAAAATTGAAAAATTTACAGACGTTTGAGCGAACGGCGATGAGCCGAACTAAATCTTTCAACCTGGTTTGCTTGACCTCTTTACTTTTTTTCCCCCATCAGCTTTTTGACACTTACAGAAATGGATATTGTGAGATGAAAATAGTCACTGATTTTGCATTCTAGTTTGCAACCTTTTTCATTTTAAAACATTCCCTGTCTTATCTAGTAACTGACTTAATTAAGCTAGCGCCTCTATCAAGGTTATATACAAGTCCGACCGTATTTACACGGGACTTTAGGGGAAAACCTGATTCTATTACAAAGTCCTTAATTTAAACAGCATTACAGCTATGTGGTCAAGCATGTTTTCTCGCAAACATTTTCAGGTAAATTTAAGAGTGTCAATTGTTTGGTAATCATGTTTCTCCAAGGCAATCATGTTTTAAAGTGCAGAGAATTTCAAGTATGCAGTCTGAGCTTTCGAATTAGATTTTCAAAAACTAAGATTGTTGATTTTCAAAACTAAGGTTGTTGATATAAGAGATCGGAATCTCTTGTTTGTTGCATTTACATTGATCGCACAGCCACTGACACTTATTCTGTATTCACCGCATGTCTGTCGCCACTACTGCTACATTTAGCACTATGCATTTTTTCGCTTCTAATTAACAAGTGACGGGTAATTCTCTCTGGTATTGCTTTAACTGCTTGTCAAATTTGACGGCTCTTCCAGTAACAGAGAAGCGGATTCAGGCGTACATGAATTAAGAAAAGCAAGAGCTTCTGTCCAGCTGTAATGGTTATAAGTCTTGATGTCCTGCTTTAAAATATGGTGATAGAGTTTTATGAGTAAAAGAGGCATGTTAAGAAGCAAGTAAACCCCAACGATGAATGAAATATTTCTTGTCAGGTTCAACTCCGTATGTTTTCGGATGTTTTCTAAAATTGAGCTGTGGCAATGTAGTTGACGATGATGTCGACGCAGAATCAAACTGATTCCAATGCTTGCAACTACGGAAACAGGAAGACAAAGAAGCCACAAATAGAATAAATGTCTATTGAGATTTGGTTTATTTCTGCCCACTGCAAACTTGTTTATAAAATATTCATGATCCAAATGGCTGCCATAAACTTGAGAACGCACTTTCCTGTAAACACGTCGTTATACCTCGCTCGAAGTCGCACTGCCACCAAACGCTCGTAAGTCACAGAGCCTAGAGTCATGAAGGACACTCCACAACAAACGAAGAAAGTATTAGAATATATAACTCGTACAAAGCAAGGGACCGAACGATGCTGGTTTTCCATGAGCCTGAAGCAAATGTAAGATGGTTGTACTGCTAAACTTACAAACACATCAGAGAGAGCCACGCATCCGATGAAAAGGTTTGAGGGCGTTCGTAGACGAGAAGTGGTGAAGATGGCAAAGACAATTAAACAATTGGATATCACTGAGAAAGGAGAGGCAATGATGTTGATGATGGCGGTAGCAAGGTTCATCGTGAGACGTTCTGAAACTTTGTCGAAATCGGGATCCGGCGAATGGAAACATGATGCGACAAACAATCGATCCTGCATGGAGGTGTTATCTACAGCCATTGCTTCTTCTTCAGTTACAATCTGGCGCGTAGAATTTAATTTGTTATGCTTGGAAAACATCTGCAATTTAAATTTGATCTTTACAACATTTGTATTGAACAATTAACCTTTCTGAAGCTTTACGAATATGTGTTATCAGATCACGTTTCATGGATAGTCATAATAGTGAATCAGAACTCGTATATATACTTCACATCATTTCACTCCTCACGGGAGATATGAACTCAACTAATTGACCTCGCTCCCAATGTGTGGCTTCATAGCTCAGTTGGTAGAGCACCGCACCGGTAATGCGGAGGTCATGGGTTCGAATCCCGTTGAAGCCCTGATTTTTTTCAGGCTTCTTCTTTCTAGTTGCTTAAATTGGAAAAATTACTGCGATGACCATCCTTCACTTTGACCATTTTTTTTTTCTTGAGACACAGAAAGCGATCAGCGGTTATTTATTTTTCAAAACCCATTAGCAAACTTACATCCTTCTTTCGGAAAGGGTACATGTATCACTTTGACAAGTGTTATCTTTTTCACTCGCGGTTCACGGAAATTCCCTTTGACATATGCATCTTCTTTCGTATTAAACTGACAGTTTAAGCTTTGAACTGTAGTAAGCGAGCACACTATGTGGGAAATAGATTTTTTTTGAAAGATAAAACCAATAAATTGTAGGTATATAATTAGTGGCGAAATCCGGAAACAGATTTTTTTTTGTCTATTGAAAACTAAGATTCAAAAACTGTTTTCCAATTGATCATCGAAGAAAAAAAAAACCTATCGCTTCAGCTTGCACTTTACAGTACTTACAGTACAAAGGGGTAGGACAATCTCGTCAGTATGAAATGCAGGAGCCCATTACTACGAGCCTGCAACTCCCATAATAAGCCAATGCAACGGCATTTTTACAAACCAGTCAACATTAAAAACGTATACCAGCACTAGAAGGAACACCCTTACTTTAGTAACCTTGCAAAGTTTCAGCATTTCAGGTGTAATATCAGCTGAGAAAATGTAAGTTGAAAATTGAAAAATTTACAGACGTTTGAGCGAAAAAAAACCTATCGCTTCAGCTTGCACTTTACAGTACTTACAGTACAAAGGGGTAGGACAATCTCGTCAGTATGAAATGCAGGAGCCCATTACTACGAACCTGCAACTCCCATAATAAGCCAATGCAACGGCATTTTTACAAAACAGTCTATCTTTGGATATTTTCCCCGCGAAATAGGCCAGTTCCAGCATACATTAGAACGCTTTAGTAAGGATTAAACAACGGGGCCTAACGTGAACATGTCGACATGTCAAAATTAGTCCGTGCTTGTGATTGCAATTGGTCACTGAGGTTCCTGTGGGGATCTGAATTCGAGATAAACTCAGACTAAAAAGAGATCGGTCTGTGAAAACGCCGTGACAGGAATATGGGATAGTTGCAGGCTCCTAGTGATGAGCTCCTGATAAAAGTCATTCTGACAGCCTGGGTGTCTAGATCTCATGTCTCGGTTCGACTGCTTACTTATATTTTCGATTTTTTTTTTGTATTTTACTATAAGCCCTACCACAGAGGTTTCGGACCTTAAGCAAACCAAACAAGTTTGATTAGTTTTATTAACTATTACTTTTTTTTTCGAATTACGCAAAACAGAGGTGGATAAAATTACGGCGGAAAATTACTTTGGAAGGCAATTTTACTTTGAAGCGCGCGATGGCGATACAAATAATCACTTTTTACTGGTTTATTAAAACTCTTTTACGCTCTTAATGCCAAGTTTCAAGATTACTGCTGCAATATTTCTAAAGATTCAGAATTTTACCATTTTAGGTGCATCGTTTGTTACGTCATCTATTTCCTAATTTGCACAATACAAAAACGCGAATTGCTGGTTTTCACATGACGTCACTAAAATTGAAACTTCAGATCTATTGATCCTCCTGAGATTTTACTTTCATTATGTATAAGAGCAACTAAAAACTATTATTCATACACATTTTCACTCCGAATGGGTTCTAGGTTTAGTGATAGACTACGCTTGAATTTCTAAGCTTTACTTATTTCAGGGGAATTGGCTATCTGAACAGTTCTTGTATTAAAATAAAGTATTCTTGTTACGTTTTTGAGATCTTCGAGAGATAGATTTACGCTATTGTAGGAAAACTCAGTGATAGATGTTTTTGCTGGTTTCCGGCCGCCATGTTGGTGCCCATCTCGATGGGCACCAACATGGCGTCTCCATATAAATCTGTATAAATTTGGGGAAAACGTTTCTTCGCATATCTTTCATAAGAAAAATTGCTGTGACCTGAATCTTGGCGAGAGTCTTTGCATATTTACCTTCTTTCTTTAACCAGATTCTGGACTTAATCTATTTAACGGTGTTGATTTTTTATTGTGATCTATTTTGAATGGCGTGACACTGAAAACCAGCAAGATAATAAGAACGAAAAAAAAAAACAAAAAACAAAACAAATCCAAACAGGAAAACGCCATTCTTCTTTATTTCGAAAAGTCTTTCGAATAGGCAGCAATTACTTTTCATTTCATAACAGGGTGGTCGGTTGCTAGGGATTTTCCGCTCCGAAGGTTCTTAATTTAATTTCTTGCTCGCAAAGGAGAATTTTATATTTTAAATGAAGCAAGAGATCAGGACATGGTAATTAGAGGAGAGTTTTCTAATATTTTTAACATTGGAAGGGTATCTTTGACTTTTCTTGAAAATATGATGAAGTAAATTAACATTAACAACTTGAAAAGCAGTGTTCAAAACGGCATACAGGCACTTTTGTCACAGAAAAAAAAATCATTGAAAACCTCATCTCAATCAGACGAAATGGCGTAGAGGTACAGGTAATTAAAGAAATTCAAATTTCCCGCCACATTATCGTATATGGTTAAAATTTAAAGGGGACAGAACATTTCGACTGACAATTAAACAAAGATGTTACCGCCTGTTACACATTTGTGCAGCAACTAAACTATAGGTCACGGATCGAGACAAGGTCTCAATTGGGAGATGTGAAACAAAACAAGTAATGTGTTACAAGAGTTTAGGAAAGTGTAATTAAAGATCGACTCGTCAGCTCCTCAGAACGAGACGCTGCGTGGATCGTCAAGATTGATAGATCGAATCCCTTTGGACGGTTGCACTCCCTGTGAAATATACCTATAGGCATCGAGACTCTTTGCATGCAGTCACCAGGTGGTTCAATGCAGAGTGAGCCGGGTTAACGATTAACAGTTCATTTCTTTCTGCCTGAAGTCAATAGACGAATCTAGGGTGTTAAACAATCCTCCTTTGCCATTGTACTAATCGATACGTTATGAAACAATATAAATATCGATACCTCTACGTAGCCTAAATCTAATAGACACGCGATACAGACAAGTGATAATCGCATTATTTACATTATATTTTATCTATTCAGAGCACCCTTTCGATCAAGCCCGCCAAGCCTAAACTAGAGTGAAAATGCCATCCAAACAATACTAAAGGATCGGTTATCAATGATGCAAATGCATGGTACCAAAGAATGCTCTTGACGTTTACCGAAAAAAAAAAAATCAAGAGCACGAGATCAAGGGGCGTTTCCATTGAACCAAAAAAATCCGAAAACTTCCAACAAAGACGAATGGTACGTACGGAAATTTCCTGGGAAATAAATAGATAATCCGGAAATTGTTGAAATTCCAACTGAAACTAAGCATTCAACCATCGATTCCAGAAACTCTGAAGGGAAAAGCAAAATGGAACTGCAATTCCTGGTAAGAAATTTCCAAAACCTCTGGTATACCTCACAAGAATATGTTTTTTTTTTTGAAAACTGTTTGAAAAAATCCCGGAAAGTTAAACCAGAATTTTTCTTCAAACAGAATGCGGCCCTGGATTCCTTTCCCCTCAGTAGGCTTTGAGACAAGCAAATAGAAACCCAATGCGCCTGCAAATGGCCGTGCATACGATTCTGTAATCTGACGTCTCAAGAAAGCGTTGAGTTTAAATACTTGGGACAGTGAAATCATGATGGGTCCCCTCAGCTGTAATCAGCTACAAAATAATAATTTACTGAGTTACATTAGTCTGGGAGAAAGCCAGTTTTGGAAGAAGCGAGAACAATTGATTACGTCACGAACCATAACATGATCACCATGGCGATGAGCATTTTCAAAACATTAAAAATGGCGGCCGAACGCGGGGGAATATAGGGGTGAAAGTATTCGCTTTAATTTGGTTTCATTTCGACTGTTCTTTGCCTAATTATAGGAAAAGTCGTAATATACGGATTATAACCATTCTTGTGATCGAATGATGAACGTATTGAGCGTAACATGCAGGTAGTGCTAAGAGCGTTAGCAGTGTCGATGCTACTGGTATAAAACCAAGGTTCATTCCACGTGGAAGATCTTTTGCTTAACTTGTACGGAATGCAGCCTGGCTATGTAATCTCAAACGTCAAACAGGTAAACAGTTTTTCAAGCCGAGTCTTCGCGAGTTCATTCCATGTGAATTAAAATAGAGAGTTTTTGTGTTTGCAGTTATTTGTCTCGTAAATATTCGGTTTTGTTAAGCCTGGTCGAATGTTTAGGGGTCAAGTGTGATGTAGTGTTTCTTAAAATCCACAAAGGGTCCAAAACCAACGTGATGTGGTCTTCGATCGTTGTAGTTTTTCCCTTCGGATTCTAAGTCATAAATTAACACTGATCTGTAAAGGCTTTCATTTTCTGAATAAATCAGTGATTTTGTTTTAAATGTGCCACTTTTGCTCTTATCTCGCAAGATAACAATCCATCAATAATCTAACTTCTGTTTTGTCGCTGTCAGATATTAATGCTACCCACTTTTACTTGAGCAAAACTCGACATTTTTCTAAATTCCGTGGGCAAAAGATAAAATACTTGTGAAATTGCTCATACTCTACACAAGAAGATATTTTGGAACAGTGTTTAACCTAAGGCTTTGAGGCATGGCTAGCCTCTGTACGTGTATATATTAGTACAACCAAGAAGTGTAATCTGCTTGTGATGTATTAAATGTGCATGTGTCCCCATCAGTCAGTAAGTTAATTTTCTTCAAAGTACAATTATTAAGGGTAATCTCATCTCACCCAGAAAGTTTGGACACTGGGGGTTTTCTCCAAAAGAAATTTCTCTCCTCTTTCTTCACAAAATGCTAATTGCAAACGTTTTCCAAAATTTTTGTGGCGGGTTTAGAGTGAGTCTTTCCGCTTTCCTTTATTTGTTTCACCCCTCAAACAATTCAGTGTAATGCTTCACATTGTTGTGAATGCATGCACTGCTTATAAACTCTAACATTTCTGAAGGCCCTGTATATGCACCTTTTCATTTGGGGCAGTGCTTAAATATGACATTTCTCAAGTAGATCTCGTAGCTGTGATAGTCTTATAGCTTACAAGTTGTAATATTCAAACCCCATCAAATATCGAAGAAGACAAATGAGATTGAGAAAAAAAAATATAAGGTAGTGTTTATTAAATTTTATTATTTCTTCGACTTTTTAAAAGCCTCTTGAGCCTAAAAAAGACAACAGAATTAGGATAACAGTATCTTTTATCAATAAACATGGCAATTTAATCAAATCAGACATTGATCACAACATTTATTTCATTTGAACAAGTCCTTAAATAAAAGAGTGTGAAGGTGTTAATAAAGAAATCAATGACTTGTTTAAATATAAACAGCGACCTACATACAGTTGAAATATTTCCGAGGTGAGCATGGTAGTTGGGAGAGGGAAGGGTTGTCTTTGTTAGTGCATGTGCATAATACATGTTCTCCTTATCAAACCAGTGCACTTCAGTCAAGTTCCAGCCTTCTCATGCCGATAAACATAGATTATTTCAAAAATGTGCTTAAATGATTCAGTTATCACAGAATAACAGACTCTCCATCTGAACAAGACTAACCGTCGAAATGGAATGTGAAAACGGAGAAACACACGAAGTACCCGCAATAAATTATGTGTAAACTTTTAGTCGTTTTTCCTGTCAGAAACAATTTTTTTGACGGGAATTTTCTATACATGCATGGTTGCCATTGTTACTAGCTTGTTGCCACCGATGAAACTTTGGTGATACAACACTAAGATATTGTAGTTTCGAAGAAAATGAGTCTCGATATCGAAGAAATTCGGCAAGCTAGTGAAAAAAGAACACAGCAACATGTACTTACATTCGATGGCGACCAGAATGGTGGCGGGCCCTTCCAAAATGATATAGATTTTATCGATTCACTTTGCCAAAAGTTCCCAACCCTCGCTTAAGGAACGTTCAATAATGAGGCTTTGAAATTCTCAGATACTGAACGTTGGAACCGAGAATCAAGCTTTTTTGAGAGCCCATATTTTCTTGCGTTTATTTGTTACGATTTTCAGGCGAAACAATAGAAGCGTGACGTGATCGCTTCTTCCAAAACTGGCATTCTCCCGGACTGTACATGTATATTGTTTGATGACTATGAATTTGATTATTTCTGCGAATCGTTCCTCGTCTCTAATTTTGGGGAGCGTCCCCCAAAACCATACAAACTTTGTCAGTTTTGTCAACCTCGTTCCCAGGGCCTTTTCCCTGGCTTGGGGGTGGGGCGGGAAAAGACCCTGGCATCGGGTGGTCACGTGTCCATCTAACATCCTGAAATCCTGGGTGTAATAAATTAGCGAGTTAGCAGAATCAAAAGTGCCAAAATTACGATGGAGGAGAATGTGTCTGCGCTATTTGACTTGGATCTGCTTTTAATCGTTGTAACTTTCCGCCGTTTTGTTTAAAGTCAATTCAAGTGAAATGTTTTGAATATCTACCGAAAGCCAAGATATTGCCGTTCTATCGACTGGCTTTGGAAAATCTCTGCTGTTTCAGCTTCTACCGGACTTCGTGCCTGTCAAGGCGGACAATAATATTGTGTAAAGTGGAGTTAACCAGTGTACACGACGTCTACAGTTCGTGACATTTATACATTTGCCGTTTTATGTTCGGTCACTCGACCTTTTTTCGCTGCACTCGTGTTTATGAAGGGCACTTCATGCTGTGTTCTAAGGAGTATTAATAATGTTGAGGCATTAGACCGTGCTATGGTAAATCTTTTGAAGTAGGCCGAACAATGACATATACAACGCGCAAAACAGTCAACAGCCTTGCGAGTATACATTTGAATCCTGTGGCGCCAGAAAGATCAAAGAAGGAATAAACTTATACTCCGGGCTCCAGAAACATAAGCTCGATCACATAGCTGCAAGAAACATATTAACATTTCCCTCAATAAAAACAAATACGAGGAAATTAAAAAAAAAAAAAAAAACATATCTTGCAACAGGAATGAGCCTAAACAATGCATTTACACATGGCAAATTACAGAAGTGTCAAACTCATCGAAGCGACATGCAAATAACAGCGGAAATCACTCAGATCTACGACGACCTTTAAAAATTGGCCGCAGCAAGGCCTAACGGCTCAACTCTCATGCCCTTACTATTCGAAAGAGGGTGAGATGAAAATCGCTTTATTTGCCCATTTTAAAGACTATCATGAAAATCATAAAAAAAAGAAAAAGAAATTAAGAGTTTATATGATTTGGGGGACGCTCTCTGAAAATTAGAGACGTTTGTATGGATTTTAAACCATATCTCAAGGTTCATAACTTGGTCTCTGTTCACCCTAAAGCATCATACTTCGTCAAATGACCAATCTTAACACGATCTTTCATGTGGCTGTGTCATTTTATCGATTGGTTAAAAACTGAAACTCGCCCCAGTTCCCTGCTGAATTTCGCAACGGCCAATTGCTTAAATTGAAAAATTTACTGCGATGGTCATTCTTCTGCAACCGGAGTTTAAATATGAATTACTTCATATGTTCACATTTCACTCCTTACAAGAGATATGAACTAAATAAATTGACCTTGTTCCCAATGTGTGGCTTTAGAGCTAATTTGGTAGAGTATCGCACCAGTATCGCGGAGGTCACTGGTTCAAATCCCGTTGAAACCCTGATTTTTTTTTTCAGGCTTCTTCTTTCCAATTGCTTAAATTGGAAAATTTACTGCAATGATCTTTCTTCACTTTTATCCCCATATTAACAGAAACTACTTGCTCTTAAACTCTGTGTAACCCTCAGAACTCTTGCTTGGCGTTGAGAACCTGGTTAGAAGTCGGCACAGGCTTCTCTGCTAATTGTTGTTGTCTACTCACACTCCTTTCGCAGGTGGATAAGGACTTATCAAACCTGTATGGATGAGGCATGTAAACCGCCCCGTCAGATTAAGCACTCAGGTCACATCATCCTTGTCAAGCCGTCTGCTGCGATCCACATGTACATTGCATATTCATCCGGCGCTCGTTAGTGAAATTCCTTATCGGCAGAGGCATTAACGAGTATTTCTTGGTGATGTTTTGATAAAACAATAATTCCGCTTTCTCTTGTTGGAACTGAGATGATTACAGCCATCTAGGCAGTACTTGCGTCGGCTATGTTCCATTACATGTCCAATGCGCGCTCGTGCAATAATTAACAATTATTCACCGAAGTGGAGGTGAATAGTACTTGGGTAATCACTTGCGAGCTAGCCAATCAGCGTACGCGTAAAGTACTATTCACTTATGTGGTATATACGAATTACTGAATGTATTAATGGAATATCCGCTCGCTGGCAGATAGTAAACACATTTTATCATTAGGGGTCGTACCTACAGTAGTTGTCAGTCGTTGGCTGACAATTAGGTACGAAAATATAGCCAGGCCAGCTGCCCTCGTTTGAAGCCGTGCTTAATAACCCTATAGTCATAATGTATAAATCAAACTTATCGCTATAGTTTTGATACTGAGTTAAGAAACAAAGAACTGTAATATGAAGGACCAGGAGACACTTCTTGTTATACTGGAAAGAAACTGCATGTCCCGGTAACTGAGAACAAAGTCTTACGCCAATCGCATAAAAATGGAATAACATATGTCAATCATTTATTCATGGATTCAATTTTATTGAACTGTCAATGGTCTTTGGAAAAATAAACAGCCAGAGGGCTAAAATGTATTTCAAAACTGAATAAATTACTAACACCTTTTCCTTGTTAAACTATAAAGATATCTTCGTGAATAAGGGCTGATATTATAAACGCCGGAAGCTTTTGGTCCTGAGTCCGGAAAGACAGCCAAGGGTGCAGGAAGCGCCAAATGAATGACAACATCTCTATCAATGGCTCTTACTGTTTCCATCTTCCTGATCCAAACTTCCATCGAGCTTCTCAACGTTACACCGTGAACCTGATATCGGCTATCATCAACATCGTTGCAGCCCCTCTGGCCGTTGTAACGAACGTTTTGGTGATCACCGCCATCCTTACCTCGTTCCGTCTTCGGACGCCTTCGAATCTGTTCATAGCCTGTTTGGCGTTGTCTGATGTTCTTGTCGGCCTTACGACGCAACCAGGTTACATAACCTACAGACTCATGGAAAATCAGCGTCGTTCAGTTCCTTGTTTTGTGATGATCGTGTATGGCGCTTCCTTCTACGTTTGCTTTGGAGTGTCTTTCATGACTTTAACCGCAGTAAGCTACGAAAGATTCGTAGCTGTTCGACTACGTGTTAGATACAACACTCTTTTCTCTTACAGTCGTATCTTGAAGTATATGCTGAGCATATGGATGCTGAACATTTTGTTGGCCGCATTGCAATGGGCTAAAATCAACCGAGCAGCAAGAGGTACCCACCTCGTGGTTTGGCTTGTTTGTCTTCTGGTGACTGGAGTGACTCTGATTGGCGTTGTAGTAATAGTACGAAGGAATCGTCGACAGCTTCAGGTGCAACTCCAACCCGCTGAAAATCTTCAGAGGCAAACAGAAGCTAAGCTTGCACGAAGCATTGCTTTCATTGTAGTAGTTTACATGATCTTTAACTTCCCCGTGCTGTTTGTGACTTTCTATCATCAGATATTGAGTCATGACTTACAAACTTACAACCACTACAGTTGGACAGAGACGTTGGCTTTTCTTAATTCACTCTCAAACCCCGTCATCTGTTTGTGGAAAAATAAACAGATTCGTCGAAAAGTCAAAGATTTCGTTAAGAAATAAGACATAAGCTTGTCGAATAGTTTTTGTCGAGGTATACAGTCGAAGGCTGTTCTAAAGTCGACGAGGCATAAAAGGAGTAAATTTTGGTGTTTCTGTGGCATAGATTTCACTGATTTGTCAATAAGCAATCCCCCTAGCGAAAATGTTAAATACAAAAACTAATAGCAAAACAAATATTCGAATGCTCTGAAAAAAGGAAAGGGGAAGACGGCAAAAAGTAAATACGCTAGGACGTAATTAATTTATAAATTTTCAGTCATGTATATTTCTTGTTTTTTCTCATTTTTATTATTTGGAAATTGTGGTCGATATACTATTTATTGTATAAGACTGGAAATAAACATGTCCGTGTCTGTCTGTCTGCACCACTACTATTTACTTCAGTTTTTCCCTAATGATGTTTTTTTCAAACTATTCTTTGAGCACTGTATCTGGCAAACACGAAGCCGAATCTGTATGTTTTTCTAGCAATATTTAAGAGGGATTCAAGTGGTTCATAATAAAATTCTACGACAATTATGCAAATACAACTGTCATTTTGTTAATTAATTTGTTGAAATGTACACAAATTGCTTTTGACAGAAAACAGATCCTCGTCAAAACGTTTTGGCCGAGATAATGTGTTCATGTAAAAAGCTTCCTTTTTACGTTTCTTAGAGACATTTTAACTGTAATTAATTTAAATGTGAGGTAATAAATATAGTCTTATCCTGTCTTGCCTATTTTCATTTTTTTCTGCTTATATAAACTAGAGAGCAACTGCTAAATGAATATTTTTTGACAAAAAAAGTTTATAAAACTCAACTCATAAGTTGTCCGAAGCTGTTAACAAGTAATAAAAGCTCTGAAAAATAAAGACAAACAATGAAAACGACTGAAAAGTGGTTATTACGCTAAAATATTTTAGGGCTTATATATTAAAAAAAAAGTGTCTATATTTTTAAGTCCGAGGTAAAATAAATGCGTTATTTATTTACTCTTTGTTGTGTTCAGCTAGTCCACTTCCGACAGTCAGTTTTGACTGGTCCCATTTACTTATGATCAGCCTTGTTATATAAGGAGAAATAAAACTTTAATATCGCGTTTCAAAATATTCAGTAAATAGATGTATTTCATTTTAGCTTTTAATTGTAAATATTTCACAGAATAGTATTTTATAATGTTATTGTCTATTTTTTGTTGTCATATTTTGCTATTTGTTAGTTTTCTCTCGGAGAAATTAGCTATAAAAGCTACTCTTAAATTCGAGATAAAATAAAGTTTATGTATGTATGTATGTAAAACATTAATCCCGCGTGCTTACAAGTATGCTGATGAAACACTTGACTGAGTTCTTGGCTTTTTAATTTCCCCTTTTTTAGACCTTCCAAAAAGTGTATGGCTTTTTCTCTCTCCCGTCCAAAATTCCGTCTGGTTAGCAAAACAGTTCACATAAAATTTACAAGACAATTAAGAGTGTGTCCATGAGAAAAGCACGCGGAACCAGGCAGGAGGTGATACAGCTCAAATCACTGATTTTGCTCAAACTTGGCATAAATGTTGGGTTTGGTGAGTAAATGATTATGGCAAAAAACTTAGGCTAAAATATTATATTCTCTTCAAGTTAGGGGGACCCCCTCAAAAATGGCCCTTTGTCACTAGTTTATGCATATTTAATTAGCTGTCTTTGATTTAACATTTATACAACAAGAAAGGCCAAGTGAAAATGAAATCCACTGGATCATGTTCTACTATTATTAGTCTCAAAGCAGAGATATTCATTTAAACCAGACAATTTGATTTCTCTCCGTGGCTCCATCCTAAGTAAGGTGCTTATTTTGCAGTGTTGTGAATAGCTTTTAATTAATGGAAAATATCTGCACTGGGCAACGGCAAATACTCAATTATTCTAACATGGATAGTGAGAGCAATCACTAAAGTTCTCAAAAAAGCCATAAAATGTTTGGGGACAAATTTTTTTTTCTGTGTTGGCATACTGTTTACATAGGACTTCACGATTTTGGCCATTTAATGAACATCCACTAAAACACGGAAGCTATTTTTTGGTGTTACCCTAACTCGAAATCAACAAGAGATATCTTACAGTCTTTCCCGTAAAACCGTGAACACCAGAGAAAATTTCTGGAATGTTTATTGTTTCGCGACCAATCAAATGCGAGATGAAACCGCAAAAGATAACCACCAAACCGCAGCATGGATTAGTCACTTGATTCGAAACAACGACCTGGCTTTTTCTTCCACGACAATTCTTCAATTTTACCGTTTTCCAATACTGAAACTGTTTTTTTGTATTTCAGCTTATTTATATGCTATGAATAGATATGAGTGATATGTTTAGTGATATATTACGGGAAAGCGATGCTGAATCGAGTAGATAGGATCAGACAAGGCTAGACAGCGTGTCTGAGAGCAAAAAATAACGGACCGATCAGAAGCGGGGCTGACCGGTGTGCTTCAGGTGCAGTTCAAATGGTCATGCTAGTTGGCTTTGATTGGTGATTTTCGATCCGTATTTTTTTTGTTTCGTTTCCTCCGCCCCGCCCCGTTTCTTCGCTTTTCACGTGTTCGAGTTGTTGCTGTTGTTGTCTCACTGTATCACCTTTTTATCTTTTCTACCTATCAGTTTACTCCGAAGTTTACATACTGTTCCTCTGTACACTTTCTGTTCACCTGACAAGTTTCTGCACTGTGTCTGTTACCACTGACATTATCGGTTGTGGGGCCCTGTCTTTTTTGTTTTTTTTTTTCTTTCTGTTATTTCCCCTTCCCCGACCCCACCCCACTTTGCTCCTTTCATGTAGTCAGCTACACACACACTTTCGTATTGACCCTTGCACCACCTATCTCTTATCTGTCTCTTGGCTATTATTACCTCAAGTGCCACTATACCCCATCGAGCGACCTTATGTTGTCTGTTCTTTCCTCTGCTTTCACGTCGCCATCTCTTTCAACTCGCGTCCACCAGTGTTACCATCACACATCTTGTTATTCTGAACTTCATTCTCGACGTACACACGCTGTCTACCACGCCTCGGGTCTTTCTCTGACTCTCCCTACACCTGTATGATACCTTGTACGCGCGTTTGAATGCGACTCGTTCTGTTTGCTATGGTATTAGCCTGTCATTGACAGCCACCCTCGCGACATGTGTCCGGTAGTATCCCTTCGTGTGTCGTTGTTTGTGAGTGAGTGTTGCATGTAGGCCTAGTCGAGCCACAGGCTTGCGTTGCTCTACTTGGTCCCTGGATCTCGTTAGGTCTGTCCAAGAGAGATGTTGACCATTGCGCTATCTGGCCGCCACCTATATCATCCCTCAGCGCTGACACCCTACACGACCCTCTACCTAGCACTCTCCACATGTCAGCGCACAACACACGCCATAGGTGCCTCTGTTCACAATCCCCATAATCAAGGCACTGAGGCCAGTGCCGAGCCCCATACCCTGAGAGACCTCTGTCGTATGTGTGTAATTCAGTTCAGCTGAGGAAAACGGCGTGATGAGATGTGTCTGTAAAGGAGACTGAAATCCGGACTTGTGAGTGAATGTGAACAAGACGCGCCGACTCTTGGAGAGGATCGCGTGAGCACTGCGCTGAGAGGGATAAAAAATAGGCCAATACACTGCACGTTTCAGTGAATCGCTGTTGGCATGTGAGGTAACACAGATATGGAGACATAGATTAAATACACACAGAGATTTCATGTGAGAAAGTGTGTAAAACTGTATCTATTCATATATACATCCAAATTGTCTTTTAATTCACCTTGCTTATTGTCAAAAGAGGTATCAATATGGCTTTCTTCTAAGGTGTCCGAACATTTGATAGATTTAATCTGAATTTGTTCAAATTTTCCGCCAACAGTTTGAGAAACTTCCACTTCCCTGTGGAAGCGCATTATATCATAAGCTTTTAGGGAAATACAATCTTTTTTTGTTTTGAGTGTACGCGTGGCTGCCGCTGGTTTCCATGAAAATACCGATAACTATTTGATATTTTAAATGTTGGCCTCATTATAAATAAGCCGAAGGTGGACTGTGTAAATAATTCGCAGGAAACTCCCGTTCACATGTAACAACACGTCCTTTTTTGCCCGCGAAAGGGAAAAATAGATTGCGGCAACGACAAGAAAAAACGAAAAGAGTGCCGCAGCAGCCAGTTCGGTTTCAAAGGCCTCTCCTGGCACAGAAATGGAAAATATATGCGTCAATGCCTTTTACCTCTTAGCGGGTTATTTAGGGCTCACAACACAATAATTTTCAGAATTTGCGAAAAATGGCGGGGCCGGTGCGGCCCGCTTTGCCCAAGCATTTACCCTGCTTAATTAATTAAGAACTCAAAATCTGCTGATTTTTTCCCATCCTATTTATGACCTGTCCCCTCCAAGATATATTAGCCTTACGGTAAACCTGCCTTAGTGCCCTATATCATAAAATTTTTGAGAGTCCGCGATCTCCTGCCTTATCACCTATTGTTTGATTCCGCGGTACTTATCGATGATGATGAAAAAAACTAGCTGCTTTTAAAGGACTGAACAAGACCAAATGCAAGACTAAAGGTGCAAAACCATCCCCTGGCCCCGTTTTGCGACCTTAAATGACCAATTGGAATCACTCTATTATCGACCTAAATGTCTAAAAAAAAAACAAAAAAACCATACCCTCTCAGGGTATGTTTTTTGTTTTTTTTTTAATACATTTATTTAAATAATATATACCAATTTTCATTTACTTCTCAAACGGTCTTGTTTTTTCACTTTATGTTCGTATTAAGGGAGACACCTTTTTTTGTTGTGTGTATAGTGTATTTAAACTTCCTTATGTTCTGTTTAGTAAAAGAAGGCTTATGTTGGACACATTTCACTGTAGGATTAGTGACCAACGGAATCCAAGAGTCATCTTAGTGAGAGGAGTGGACAGAGAGAATGTCTATGTAAGTCTTCAATTTATGTTAATTAGCACTTTATACACGTGCACATATGTGCAGGTTTTATGCCTGTGTAAGTTCCATATGTTATAAATGAGTTCACACGCGCTATAGTATAGAGGATCGTTGAATAGTAACATCTTCGTTTTATATATGTGTTGACTCGCCCTCATTAATTCTTAAAGCACATTTATGTACATCAGTGTATTACGGTGCAGGATCGTCTGTTGACACATTGCACTGGCAGCACATGCGCCATTGTTTATCACTGCTCAGCGAGAGTCTTTACTGTATAATCTTGTTGTATGTATGGTGTTGGCTCTTTGTGGCAGTTAGTCTACTAAATATACGACTACACGATTGTGTTTGGCTACAAAAAGTCATATTGCATTCTATTGCCCATTATTTTTACCATTCTGTGCCAGGAAGTGCTTGACCGAATGGCTGCTGCGGCACTCTTCGTTTTCTTGTCGTTGCCGCAATATATTTTTCTTTTCGGCAAAAAGGACGTGTTACATGTGACGGGAGTTCTGCAATTATTTACACAGTCCACCTTCGGCTTATTTATAATGAGGCCAAATTAAAATACAAATGTTATCGGTATTTTCATGGAAACCAGCGCAGCCACGGTACCTCAAACAAAAAGATTGTTATTTCTAAAAGCTTATGATATAATGCGCTCCACAGGAAGTGAAGTTTCTCAAACTGTGGCGGAAAATTTGACAAATTCAATTAAATCTATAAAATGTCGACACCTTATAAGAAAGCCATATTGTACCTCTTTTGCAATAAAGCAAGGTTAATTAAAATACAATTTGATGAATTAGTTACCTTCCACAGAATATCGTTTCTGTCACTGGTATCATCCAAGCGTTCCAAGTGCGTGTTCTTTTCCCGTAAGCATCCACCGAAAATCGGCGGTCCTTGTTATTCCTCACAAGTCCGATTTCAGTCTCTTTAGAATCACAGCGTTCCAGTCTGACTTAAAACATTTAAGTCTTCAGTTATTTCTGCCTTCAGTGCCATTTAACGTTCCTTTTGTTTCCGTGACTCTAAATTAAATTTAGTTTCAACGAGGATGTTTTTGCTGCGCATGTTTATCTTTTGGATTACAAGCGTTACTTTGATAACTCCTATGCTCACTATGTCAATAAATCACTCTAAAACGAAAAACAGTACCATTTCTTTGTTGAACTAAACAAAACTAACTGCTTCAATCGGCTTAAAATATCTCATTGAGGGTCAAATCCCGTGGTGTGCCGGCGTGTCTACCTCGAAAATATATTTCCCTTTTACGATCACTACGCGATTAGAAGTCCAGTTCGTAGTTTTCTTGTGTAATATACCGATAAAGAGAGTTTCAATCAATAATTCCCCATTGAATTTGGGCGGAAATTTTGCCGCCGTATTTACATTTACAATTACGACCTTTACTCTGATTGGATATTACCTCCACTAAGTAAATAGTTCACCCCTGAACTGAAAACAATACCGTTTCGTTTCTGAGGAAACGAAACAAAAAAAATACGGATCGAAAATCACCAATCAAAGCCAACTAGCATGACCATTTGAACTGCACCTGAAGCACACCGGTCAGCCCCGCTTCTGATCGGTCCGTTATTTTTTGCTCTCAGACACGCTGTCTAGCCTTGTCTGATCCTATCTACTCGATTCAGCATCGCTTTCCCGTAATATATCACTAAACATATCACTCATATCTATTCATAGCATATAAATAAGCTGAAATACAAAAATAACAGTTTCAGTATTGGAAAACGGTAAAATTGAAGAATTGTCGTGGAAGAAAAAGCCAGGTCGTTGTTTCGAATCAAGTGACTAATCCATGCTGCGGTTTGGTGGTTATCTTTTGCGGTTTCATCTCGCATTTGATTGGTCGCGAAACAATAAACATTCCAGAAATTTTCTCTGGTGTTCACGGTTTTACGGGAAAGACTGTAAGATATCTCTTGTTGATTTCGAGTTAGGGTAACACCAAAAAATAGCTTCCGTGTTTTAGTGGATGTTCATTAAATGGCCAAAAATCGTGAAGTCTTATGTAAACAGTATGCCAACACAGAAAAAAAAATTTGCCCCCAAACATTTTATGGCTTTTTTGAGAACTTTAGTGATTGCTCTCACTATCCATGTTAGAATAATTGAGTATTTGCCGTTGCCCAGTGCAGATATTTTCCATTAATTAAAAGCTATTCACAACACTGCAAAATAAGCACCTTACTTAGGATGGAGCCACGGAGAGAAATCAAATTGTCTGGTTTAAATGAATATCTCTGCTTTGAGACTAATAATAGTAGAACATGATCCAGTGGATTTCATTTTCACTTGGCCTTTCTTGTTGTATAAATGTTAAATCAAAGACAGCTAATTAAATATGCATAAACTAGTGACAAAGGGCCATTTTTGAGGGGGTCCCCCTAACTTGAAGAGAATATAATATTTTAGCCTAAGTTTTTTGCCATAATCATTTACTCACCAAACCCAACATTTATGCCAAGTTTGAGCAAAATCAGTGATTTGAGCTGTATCACCTCCTGCCTGGTTCCGCGTGCTTTTCTCATGGACACACTCTTAATTGTCTTGTAAATTTTATGTGAACTGTTTTGCTAACCAGACGGAATTTTGGACGGGAGAGAGAAAAAGCCATACACTTTTTGGAAGGTCTAAAAAAGGGGAAATTAAAAAGCCAAGAACTCAGTCAAGTGTTTCATCAGCATACTTGTAAGCACGCGGGATTAATGTTTTACATACATACATACATAAACTTTATTTTATCTCGAATTTAAGAGTAGCTTTTATAGCTAATTTCTCCGAGAGAAAACTAACAAATAGCAAAATATGACAACAAAAAATAGACAATAACATTATAAAATACTATTCTGTGAAATATTTACAATTAAAAGCTAAAATGAAATACATCTATTTACTGAATATTTTGAAACGCGATATTAAAGTTTTATTTCTCCTTATATAACAAGGCTGATCATAAGTAAATGGGACCAGTCAAAACTGACTGTCGGAAGTGGACTAGCTGAACACAACAAAGAGTAAATAAATAACGCATTTATTTTACCTCGGACTTAAAAATATAGACACTTTTTTTTTAATATATAAGCCCTAAAATATTTTAGCGTAATAACCACTTTTCAGTCGTTTTCATTGTTTGTCTTTATTTTTCAGAGCTTTTATTACTTGTTAACAGCTTCGGACAACTTATGAGTTGAGTTTTATAAACTTTTTTGTCAAAAAATATTCATTTAGCAGTTGCTCTCTAGTTTATATAAGCAGAAAAAAATGAAAATAGGCAAGACAGGATAAGACTATTTTTATTACCTCACATTTAAATTAATTACAGTTAAAATGTCTCTAAGAAACGTAAAAAGGAAGCTTTTTACATGAACACATTATCTCGGCCAAAACGTTTTGACGAGGATCTGTTTTCTGTCAAAAGCAATTTGTGTACATTTCAACAAATTAATTAACAAAATGACAGTTGTATTTGCATAATTGTCGTAGAATTTTATTATGAACCACTTGAATCCCTCTTAAATATTGCTAGAAAAACATACAGATTCGGCTTCGTGTTTGCCAGATACAGTGCTCAAAGAATAGTTTGAAAAAAAACATCATTAGGGAAAAACTGAAGTAGATAGTAGTGGTGCAGACAGACAGACACGGACATGTTTATTTCCAGTCTTATACAATAAATAGTATATCGACCACAATTTCCAAATAATAAAAATGAGAAAAAACAAGAAATATACATGGCTGAAAATTTATTAATTAATTACGTCCTAGCGTATTTACTTTTTGCCGTCTTCCCCTTTCCTTTTTTCAGAGCATTCGAATATTTGTTTTGCTATTAGTTTTTGTATTTAACATTTTCGCTAGGGGGATTGCTTATTGACAAATCAGTGAAATCTATGCCACAGAAACACCAAAATTTACTCCTTTTATGCCTCGTCGACTTTAGAACAGCCTTCGACTGTATACCTCGACAAAAACTATTCGACAAGCTTATGTCTTATTTCTTAACGAAATCTTTGACTTTTCGACGAATCTGTTTATTTTTCCACAAACAGATGACGGGGTTTGAGAGTGAATTGAGAAAAGCCAACGTCTCTGTCCAACTGTAGTGGTTGTAAGTTTGTAAGTCATGACTCAATATCTGATGATAGAAAGTCACAAACAGCACGGGGAAGTTAAAGATCATGTAAACTACTACAATGAAAGCAATGCTTCGTGCAAGCTTAGCTTCTGTTTCCCTCTGAAGATTTTCAGCGGGTTGGAGTTGCACCTGAAGCTGTCGACGATTCCTTCGTACTATTACTACAACGCCAATCAGAGTCACTCCAGTCACCAGAAGACAAACAAGCCAAACCACGAGGTGGGTACCTCTTGCTGCTCGGTTGATTTTAGCCCATTGCAATGCGGCCAACAAAATGTTCAGCATCCATATGCTCAGCATATACTTCAAGATACGACTGTAAGAGAAAAGAGTGTTGTATCTAACACGTAGTCGAACAGCTACGAATCTTTCGTAGCTTACTGCGGTTAAAGTCATGAAAGACACTCCAAAGCAAACGTAGAAGGAAGCGCTATACACGATCATCACAAAACAAGGAACTGCACGACGCTGATTTTCCATGAGTCTGTAGGTTATGTAACCTGGTTGTGTCGTAAGGCCGACAAGAACATCAGACAGCGCCAAACAGGCTATGAGCAGATTCGAAGGCGTCCGAAGACGAAACGAGCTAAGGATGGCGGTGATCACCAAAACGTTCGTTACAACGGCCAGAGGGGCTGCAACGATGTTGATGATAGCCGATATCAGGTTCACGGTGTAACGTTGAGAAGCTCGATGGAAGTTTGGATCAGGAAGACTGAAACAGTAAGAGCCATTGATAGAGATGTTGTCATTCATTTGCATGGCGCTGCGTGCACCCTTGGCTGTCTTTCCGGACTCAGGACCAAAAGCTTTCGGCGTTTATAATATCAGCCCTTATTCACGAAGATATCTTTATAGTTTAGCAAGGAAAAGGTGTTAGTAATTTATTCAATTTTGAAATACATTTTAGCCCTCTGGCTGTTTATTTTTCCAAAGACCATTGACAGTTCAATAAAGTTGAATCCATGAATAAATGATTGACATATGTCATTCCATTTTTATGCGACTGGCGTGAGACTTTGTTCTCAGTTACCGGGACATGCAGTCTTCTTTCCAGTATAACAAGAAGTGTCTCCTGGTCCTCCATATTACAGTTCTTTGTTTCTTAACTCAGTATCGAAACTATAGCGATAAGTTTGATTTATACATTAGGACTATAGGCTTATTTAGCACGGCTTCAAACGAGGGCAGCTGGCCTGGCTATATTTTCGTACCTAGTTGTCAGCCAACGACTGACAACTACTGTAGGTACGACCCTTAATGATAAAATGTGTTTACTATCTGCCAGCGAGCGGATATGCCATTAATATATTCAGTAATTCGTATATACCACATAAGTGAATAGTACTTTACGCGCACGCTGATTGGCTAGCTCGCAAGTGATTAGCCAAGTACTATTCACCTCCACTTCGGTGAATAATTGTTAATTATTGCACGAGCGCGCATTGGACATGAAATGGTACATAGCCGACGCAAGTACTGTCCAGATGGCTGTAATCATCTCAGTTCCAACAAGAGAGAGCGGAATTATTGTTTTATCAAAACAACACCAAGAAATACTCGTTAATGCCTCTGCCGATAAGGAATTTCACTAACGAGCGCCGGATGAATATGCAATGTACATGTGGATCGCAGCAGACGGCCTGACAAGGATGACGTGACCTGAGTGCTTAATCTGACGGGGCGGTTCACCTGCCTCATCCATACAGGTTTGATAAGTCCTTATCCACCTGCGAAAGGAGTGTGAGTAGACAACAACAATTAGCAGAGAAGCCTGTGCCGACTTCTAACCAGGTTCTCAACGCCAAGCAAGAGTTCTGAGGGTTACACAGAGTTTAAGAGGAAGTAGTTTCTGTTAATATGGGGATAAAAGTGAAGAATGATCATTGCAGTAAATTTTCCAATTTAAGCAATTGGAAAGAAGAAGCCTGGAAAAAAAAAATCAGGGTTTCAACGGGATTTGAACCAGTGACCTCCGCGATACTGGTGCGATGCTCTACCAAATTAGCTCTAAAGCCACACATTGGGAACAAGGTCAATTTATTTAGTTCATATCTCCTGTAAGGAGTGAAATGATGTGAAGTACATATGAAGTAATTCATATTTGAACTGCGGTTGCAGAAGAATGACCATCGCAGTAAATTTTTCAATTTAAGCAATTGGCCGTTGCGAAATTCAGCAGCGAACTGGGGCGAGTTTCAGTTTTTAACCAATCGATAAAATGACACAACCACATGAAAGATCGTGTTGAGATTGGTCATTTGACGAAGTATGATGCTTTAGGGTGAACAGAGACCAAGTTATGAACCTTGGGATATGGTTTAAAATCCATACAAACGTCTCTAATTTTGAGAGAGCGTCCCCCAAATCATGTAAACTCTTAATTTCTTTTTATTTTTTTAAGGTTTTTCGTGATAGTCTTTAAAATGGGCAAATAAAGCGATTTTCATCTCACCCTCTTTCGAATAGTAAGGGCATGAGAGTTGAGCCGTTAGGCCTTGCTGCGGCCAATTTTTAAAGGTCGTCGTAGATCTGAGTGATTTCCGCTGTTATCTGCATGTCGCTTCGATGAGTTTGACACTTCTGTAATTTGCCATGTGTAAATGCATTGTTTAGGCTCATTCCTGTTGCAAGATATGTTTTTTGTTTTTTGTTTTTAAATTTCCTAGTATTTGTTTTTATTGAGGGAAATGTTAATATGTTTCTTGCAGCTATGTGATCGAGCTTATGTTTCTGGAGCCCGAAGCATAAGTTTATTTCTTCTTTGATCTTTCTGGCGCCACAGGATTCAAATGTATACTCGCAAGGCTGTTGACTGTTTTGCGCGTTGTATATGTCATTGTTCGGCCTACTTCAAAAGATTTACCATAGCACGGTCTAATGCCTCAACACTATAAATACTCCTTAGACCACAGCATGAAGTGCCCTTCATAAACACGAGTGCAGCGAAAAAAGGTCGAGTGACCGAACAGAAAACGGCAAATGTATAAATGTCACGAACCGTAGACGTCGTGTACACTGGTTAACCCCACTTTACACAATATTATTGTCCGCCTTGACAGGCACGAAGTCCGGTAGAAGCTGAAACAGCAGAGATTTGCCAAAGCCAGTCGGTAGAACGGCTTTCGGTAGATATTCAAAACATTTCACTTGAAGTGACTTTAAACAAAACGGCGGAAAGTTACAACGATTAA
>JAHPZR010008437.1:0-5000 GCA_019787425.1 Platygyra sinensis
AGTGCCGATTTCAAAAATAATATTTTGTTCAAGAGTTTTGCGGCTTTCCGTGCCGCTTCCTTGATGTAGGGAGAGCCCGCAGATTACCATATGTTGCTTAGAATGATTAGGCAGATTAAAGTGTCTCGCAACCGGTTTAGATCCGTTTAGGTCGTCTTTCTCTACTGACGTCACAAATGTGTTCTCGGAATCGGTCGCCTAGTCGCCTCCCTGTTTTGGCGATGTACAGCTTTTTGCAAAGAGTGCAAGTTATGCAGTAGATGACATTGGCTGAGGTACATGTATAAATTAATCAGTGATCTTGATGGATCGCTTGGGTCCCGACATTTTCTCAATGTTGCAAATGAAAGGACATGTTTTGCGTCGTGCGCGTTTAAAATTTAAAGTTCCGGTTTGATCACTCGTTTGGAATGCACTTCTGACTAAAAAACTACCTATGTTTTTGTCGCGTTTGAAGGAAATTAATAAAGGTTGCGAAAAGATTCTACCAGTTTTAAGATCAATTGGAGGTAATTTCAAGTTTTTTTAGAATGATGGATTTTACTGCGTGGTTCTTTCCAAATTTGGTCAACAGCAGCTGGTCACAGTGAGTTATGCTTCTGGTTTCAAGCAATCGGAAACGGAAAATATTTTGAATGAATAATAATGATCATCATGACACAATTCCAGTTTTAACACATGTCATAACCAAGTTCATAAAATCCATTTAGATAAACGTTTCCTTTCAAATGTAAATTTCAGTTTCTAACATCCGCTTTAAAAATGTCACCGAAGCCAGACAATATTGAACAGTGTATAAACGAAAGCCACACAAAGTTAACTTGAAATTGCCATTTATATTACCGAACCAACTAAGTCAAGCAGCGAGGTTGGCCTACCCAAAGCAAACTTGTGTTAGAAGTGCTTTTTTTTAATATATACATATTTTCAGTTCAGGGACTGATAAGAAAGGAATTGAAACTTTTGTTCACACGTTTACCCTGTTTTTAATTTCTTCTTTTGTGGTCCTTAACGTTCACGCTCAACCAACAAAATTGATGCCCATGAGCGCTTTACACCTCAGTTGAACAAGTGTTTAATTAAACAGACCCCTTACACCTGTTAAACAGGAATACTATTATAACTGCAACATGCTGAAGAGCACGAACAACGAGAAAATAGATACTTTCGTCTTGAGCTCATTTTAAGAAAACGAACTACAAATCGAGATGGTTCATACTATACGTTTCTCATGCTGCGTCACACTGACTTATCTTTGGTGCTATACTGCTGTTCAAGCACCGTATAGTCAGGGAGATGTTATGCTGGGTAGGCTTTTTAATGTTTACAAGTTTCGAGGAATGGTAGAGGGTCAATGTGGAGAGATTACCGAGGGAGTCTCACTCGCTGAGGCCATGACTCTTGCCATTGACAGCATAAACAGCAATCCAAATCTGCCTCCAAAAATTTCTTTTGGTTACGACATAAGAGACTGCTGTTGAGATAACACAAACACGGCAAGTATCACGCACGAAATGCCTATCGTTCAAAACGTATGCACCTAGACCTCGCTCGGTCAATACACCCTAAACTCAAGTTCAATATTTTGCTGTCTTGTCCTCCCAAGGTTCAAAGAGTCTTAGAACTGTATGCGCATTTGCATTGTCTGAAAGAATAGGTTAGACAAAATAAATGAGAATGACTTTTTTAGTGCGTCGTTCAGTTTATGGGTTTATAACACATGCTTGCCAATTCCAACAAGGCATCTGCTTGCTGTTTTTGTTCATTCACATAACAATAATACATCAAAAAGCTGCCTCAACTCTCAAAGTCCGCAATGTTGCGCAACAGTCTAATGAAGCACATAAATAATTTTTTTCTTTACTTTCTTTCTTTTTTTGGGGGGGAGGGGGGACGAAATTGTTTGGTGTCCCCAGATAACTAGATACATAAGCAGATTTCGAATTTTTATGCATTAGGCGATTAGAACTGCGTTCTGTCGAACGCAATAACACGATTCCAGCTGTAATACATCTCTTTAGAAATTAAAGACTTTCCATTCAAATGTAAATTTAAGTTTCTAGGATCTGTTTTCAAAATGTCACCAAAACCTGAGAATACTAAACAGTTTATAAAACAGACAGCTAAATTTCAGTTGTCATTTATGTTACCTGACCAGAGTAAGAAAATAATACCAGTCAAGTCAGGAAGGGAGTTTGGCCTGCCCAGAGCAAACTTGTGTTACACGGAAAGTCTCTTTTTTAACACATTTTTGAGCGCAGGAACAGATAAGATTGCAATTCAGACTTTCTTTTTTTTCACACGTTTACCCTGTTTTAATTTTTTTTTCCTTTTGCGAAATGGCTGTGGAAAGAACACAAATACGGAACGTATCACGTACGAACTGCCTCTCGTTCAAAACGTATGCAGCTTCCTCGGTCCAATATCTTGCCCTCTGGTCTTCCCACAAAGTCAATAAGTCTTAGAACTGTATTTGCATTTGCATTGTCTGAAGGAATAGGACAGACAGAATACATGATGAGGACTTTTTTTTTCTTGTGCTAAACGGACAAAGTGTTTGTTTTAATACATTTTTAAGTGCAGGAATTGATAAGAAACTTCCCTTTTTGAGGCGATTTTACTGTTTTTATTTTCTTCTTTTTCAGCCCTTTGTGTTAACCCTACAAGTCGAAAAGGGGCCAACCAGTTAAAAAGTCAAAACAAAAAGAGTTCGATTCCATTAATGCTTTCTTTCACCTGCAACAAGCATAAAGGGTGGAGCGTGTTTACCGTAAATATGTCAGTTAGGTATTCCAACGAACAATACTTAATACACTCCCCCGCAAATTAAGTTGCACATTGGCAAAGGTGTTTAAAGACGTCCGCAATTGTTTGACGAGAGATAATATTACACAGAAGACCCGGCTCTTCCTTGAAATCGCCGTGTCGGGAGTGCCTTAAGCTTAATTGGACCACTGTTAAAACAGACCTCGCTCACCTGTTAAAACAGGAACACTCCAAAAGATAACTATCGACGCCCGTAAACTAAAGGAGCTACACACTTTGGTCTTACGTTCACATCCGCCAAGGACGGTACAACTCAACATGGTTCGTACAATGCGTTCATTCAACTGCTTCGCATGTATTACTTTCTTGTGCTATGCCGTTGCTCAAGCCCCATCAGATAAAAAAGAGGGAGATGTCATGTTGGGTGGCCTTTTTAGTATTCGCCAAGAAACGTTAGAGGGTCATTGCGGAGCGACTACCAAGAGAGTGGCATACGCTCTCGCAATGATCTATGCCGTAGAGAGTATCAACAATGACTCAAATCTACTTCCAAACATTTCTCTGGGATACGACATACGGGATTATTGTGCAAATATCACTAAAGCATCCCGAATCACCTACGATCTGTTTCAAGAGACGACCTGCCCCAACGCCACACAAAGCAAAATGGGAAATAGGTCTATCGTGGCCTTAATTGGCCCAACCGAATCAACCACAGCAATAGTTATCAGTGGATTTCTTGAAATGCTTAATGTTTCATCTTTCAACACAGGAACAAGTTCTGCACTCAGTTCTCACACCTACAAACATTTATATCGAACAATGCCGCCAGACACCTTTTTAGCAAAAGCAGTTGCTGATATCATTGATCACTTTAACTGGACTTACGTAGCTGCTATTGGGGTAGACGATGCGTATGGACGCTATGGTGTGTGGTCACTCATCAAGGAAGCCGGCCATAGAAATGGCTCATTTTGTGTTGCCATGACAGATTTCATACCCCATCATGGTGCGCAGATTACGGACACTGCTAAGGATATAGTTCTAAGGCTCAGGCGACACAACAATACCAGAGTGATCATCCTGTGGATGTACGGGGCCATTCTGAGGAACTTCGTTAGGGAAGTCGGCCGACAAAACCTTTCCGGGCGAGTTTGGGTTTTAAGCGACATAGTCTTCTCTTTAAATATAACTGAGTTATCGGCTTCTGATTCTGTCTTTTTGCCACTCCATGGTTCAATAGCTTTCCAACCGCACGACTTTCAACACGAGGGATTTGAGAAATATATGAAAGCTTTGCTCTCAAATGACGCAAACAAGCAAAATCTTCCGGAATGGTTTCGCGACATTTGGACACTGAATGAGAATTGCTCAGATGGTAAAGACAACCTTACCAAGAAAGAAAATCACCGAAAAGAATCATGCTTACAGAATACTGTCAATGGTGTGTATAGCTCATACGTTCCATTTATAATTGATGCTGTGTATTCCGTAGCCCACGCTTTGGCTACCTTGACGCAAAATACCAACTTAACTGACGAGGATCAGAAAAGATCATATCTGGAAAAGAGGGACATGCAAAAGCTCCTTTCCATCGTTAATTTCACTGGACGAACGGGAAACATAATTTTCGATGACTTTGGAGATAGAGGATATGCGTTCTATGATATTATCAATTTCCAACGAAATGGCACGGGACTAAAACAAGTTATTGTTGGACAATGGCAGCCGAGAGAGGGGTTATACTTGAACGAAACCATTCGTTGGAACAGCCGAACCGCACGTGTTCCAAAATCTGATTGCCTGAAACAATGCTCGGCGGGAACAAGTAAATCCCCCACTTCACCTTGCTGCTGGCAGTGCATCCCATGCCCTCGTGGTACAATCAACCCAGATCCTGGAGCTGCAACCTGTGTTGAATGCCCACGAGGGAAACGTTCCAATGAGGCTAGGACAGCGTGCGAAGATTTGCCTTTGGCCAATTTCCATTATTCTAGTGCTGGAGGAATTACAGTTCTCGCATTTGGTGCCCTGGGTTTGATTGCCACACTCTTTTCATTTGCCGTTATCTGTAGATTCTGGAACACTCCCATTGTCAAGGCATCCAACAGGGAACTGAGCCTTGCTCTTCTAACCATAATTATCTTGATGTTGTTGCTGGCGTTTATGAACCTGTTTGAACCTACAGATACAATTTGCAAGATCATATATCCCTGGCGTTACATAACTTACAG
>JAHPZR010008437.1:12500-17500 GCA_019787425.1 Platygyra sinensis
GACCATCAATGCCGGATTAGAGAGCTATAGGGAATTACACAAATTAAAGTCAAAGTTTTTAGCAGGATTCCAAGCTGCATTTCAAAATTAAATATTGGCAACAGATGACAAAATAAATACATGTAGTGCAATATAATTCTCTTTGAGCCAAACAGACCAGAGAAGGGTAGGGAAAAAATAAACATATACATGTAGTCAAGCCAGTAAAGCCCAGTTCAAACACTCAACCAAAGTATTAAAAACATTTTGTAAATCATTTTTTACTTATTTTTTGTTATTATAAATTTATAAATTTCTATTCCTCTTTAATTGCCATGACCATGAATGCAGTAGCACATGAAACTAAAGCAACAAATACATGCATGGATGTATTTGTTCTTTTTAATTTACATGTAATCTGAGTACACTGTAATGTGTAGGTAAAAGAAGTCTCAATCATGGCTCTACAAATGTATGCTTCATATAGTGTTTACAGTTGAATGTCATATATGTTTGAAGTGAGTTTCATTATATGAACATGGTTTTAATTGCGAATTAGGTGTATATGATCGTATATAAAAAGGATGATAACAGTACTACTCTCTTACTCATTATTAATAGTTACCTGGTGCAATTAATCCTACATTGCTACAATGAACAAACAAAAAATGCACCTTACACATTCAATACAAACTGGCCTGACCGATGTCAATTTAGCACCAGAAAGAAGCATCTTGCAGAAAAAAAAAACAAATTGATTCCGTGTAAGGTAGAAAAGAAACCGTGATTCTTCTTTACAGATTATATTGTAGGTTATAACGTGCCATTATGTGGATAAATTTTCACAATACTAGTGACAGACCTAAGATAGTAATATACAAAAACAAAAAATAAATATAGGTAATGATCATAATAACGCGATTCCAGTTTTCCCACAGGTCGTAACCAAGCTACTAATATCTCTATTGATGTCTGCTTGGCGCCACGGGCTAACATCTTCCAAAACCAACATGTTGGTTGTGTATGAGGTACAAAAGAAAACCCAATTCTTCTCGGCGTATTACTTTACAGGTTACAACGTGCTATTATATGGATGAATTTTCGCAATATTGGTGGAGGAACTAAGGTAAGGTAAACTAGGGTAAACTGTGGAAACTAAAAATAAAAGTAATGATGATAATAATAAAAAGATTCCAATTTTAACACTAAAAGCACTTTTTACTGCCAACATCTTACTTGACATAGCGAAGCTATTACCATTCCATCATCAAAATCCTGTTTTCTCATCGATTCACGTCACCTCCAGGAGCGTGGGAAAACGAGTCTACAATGTATTGCGGTCAGCAGTTGGATTTCGTAGTCAAGGTTGTGCTTCTGCTTGTAAATTCGCATTTTTTCCTGTTTTGACAGGCAACTCCCTCTTTCGAACATTCACTGGTTTGACTAGCCAAAGTCTACCGACAAATAAAATCGTGACTAATCTTCGCATATTATGTCTCTCTCAATCGCAAATTCGGTCATTAATCTTCGCACATCCGAAATTTGATCAAGTGCGAATGCTCTTTTGTTACACGGTTTTGGTTAACGGACACGTTCTATGACATAGAATCTTCGGTCCTCCGGCCGTAAATTCACAGGCAGCGTGCCGGAATGGATAGGGCGCCGCACGTCAAATCCGGAGGTCGTGAGTTGAAGTCCCGCTCTGACCACTTAGCTGGAGTTGATTCTCGGTAGACCCTAGTTCAACTCCCCAGTAATGCTTGTTAATACCCAACTGGTCTGCCTCCTAGCGCCCTAAAAAGGTTCAACCTAATTTTCAAGTTTTAACACTAACTGCATATGCGAACATTCGTATAGCTTAAGTCAGGTCGAGCCGGGAAAATATTTGCCTCTCGTTCATTTGCCGCTCGTTCGACCTCGCTCGGTCCATATGTCCTGAACTCTAGTCCAATATTTTGCTGTCCTTTCCTCAAATAAAGTCAATAAGCCTTAAAATTGTATGTGGATTTGCACTGTCTGAAGGAATAGGACAGACATAATACATGAGAATTAATGATCTTTTAGTGCCAATGATAGGATTATTAACTTACCGAGTAAAATGGCGTTAAGTTTATCGGATTTTAACACATGCTTGTCAATTCCAACAAGGCATCTGCTTGCTGGTTTTGTTCATTGACACAACAATAATACATCAAATATGTAAAAAGGGGTCTGATCCAAGGCTTAGAAACATTAATCTAGGAATTGCAAGCATGTTAATAAAACAAGTATAATATATTTTGATGCTCGAAATCATATTCTACAGAATTATTTTTATCAAGTTTTACCACCGTTTTCGTTGATACGCGACTTTCGAAAACAAAACACCCACGCAAACGTTTCCAAAATTTCCGTCAATCATACGTGTTATCGACAGATCGGATCGAGATCCACCAATCACAGCCCGCTAGCATGACGTAAAGAAGGTCTGAAGTTCACACTAGTGGCTGTGATTGGTGGATTTTGATCTGATCTGTCGATAACAAGCAAGACCGACATCTTGCAGAAAAAAACAAAACAAATTGGTTTCGTATAAGGTAGAAAAGAAACCACCATTCTTCTCAACAGATTACACTGTAGGTTATAACGTGCCATTATGAGGATGAATTCTCACAATACTAGTGACGAAACTAAGATAATAATATACAAAAACAAAAAATAAATATAGGTTATGATCATAACAACGCGATTCCAGTTTTACCACATGTCATAACCAAGCTATTAATATCTCTGTTGATGCCTGCTTGGCGCCATAAGCTAACATCTTCCAAAAACAGCATGTTGGTTGTGCATGAGGTACAAAGGGAGACCCAATTCTTCTCGGCGTATTACTTTACAGGTTATAACGTGCTATTATATGGATGAATTTTCGCAATATTGGTGGAGGAACTAAGGTAAGGTAAACTAGGGTAAACTGTGGAAGCGAAAAATAAAAATAATGATGATAATAATAATAAAAAGATTCCAGTTTTAACACAAGAAGCACTTATTACTGCCAACATCTTACATGTCATAGCCAAGCTATTACCATTCCATCATATATACTTAACTTTAGACCACCTATACCTTGGCCAGAGTAAGAAAAATACTACCCGCCTATGGTCAATCAGCGAAGTTACCCCAACCCCAAACTTGAGTTACAAGGAAATTTTTTTAAATATATTCTGAGCTCAAGGAGCGTATAAACAAATTTTAACGCTAGTGAAGTTCTACAATACGAAAGTCAAAAGCGTTTTTTTTTTCTTTTGTGGGGGGGGGGGGGGGGGGACGTTTCCTCTGTTTGTCTTTTCTTTTTCTTAACAAAAGGAAAATCAAAGAGTGATAAAAAATTGCGATGCACCTGCGCATTAAAGTAGCATCGCTTTAACGACCCTTATTATTTAACCTTTACCAGTGAAAAAGACGCCTACTCAGTTGAAAACACACAGTGTATATAAAAAATAAACGCAGAACACAGAGCAATTGACGCTTTCTTTCACCTGCAACAAGCATCAAGGGGTGAGGAGATGACTGACAACGTCGTTTAAAGACGTCTGCAATTGTTCGCCCTCCCTTCTTAGCAAGAGAGTTGAACGATTATAAGTTAAGAGAACTCTAGTTTTAACAGACCTCTCTCATCATTACACAAGAAAAATCCAAAAATTACTCTACGCCAGCAAATTCAAGGAGCTAAACACTTTAATCATATGATCATTTTCAAAAAGGAAATTGCAACTCCACATGGTTCGCACAAAGCCTTCTTCGTGCTACTTGGCAGTAATTAGTTTCTTGTGCTATGCTGTCGTTCAAGCCCCATATAGACATGGAGATGTCATGTTGGGAGGCCTCTTTAGTATCCACCAGTCCCAAGGAACATCAGAGGATAAATGTGGGGAGATCACCAAGGAAGTAACAAACGCTCAGGCCATGATCTTCGCCATTGATAAGATCAACAACGATTCAAATCTACTTCCAAACATTTCTCTAGGATATGACATACGCATTTACTGCGAAAGCATCGAAAACGCAACACGAATTACCTATGAACTGTTAAGAGATAAGTGCTCTGTGAACACAACCCTGAGACAACTTGGAGAAGGATCCATCGTGGCCTTCATAGGCCCAAGCTTCTCGAGTACAGCCATTTTTATCGCCGGAATTCTCCGAATGCTTAACGTTAGTGGTATAAGCGGGTCAACAACAAGTCCAGAACTCACTTCTCATACCTACAAGCATTTGTATCGAACGGTGCCAGCAGATACCTATTCGGCAAAAGCTCTGGGTGATATTATTGATCACTTCAACTGGACCTATGTAGCTGCTATTGGGGTCGATGATTCGTTCGGAAGAAACGCAGTGTGGTCCCTCATCAACGAAGCTAAAAATAAGAACGGCTCATTTTGTGTTGCCCTAACAGATTTTATATCCCATAACGCGCAAATTACAAAGGCGAAAGAGATTGTGACAAAGCTAAAGCGACAAGAAAATATCAGAGTTATCATCGTGTGGCTTTATGGTACAATTAAATTGAACTTTTTTAAAGAAGTAACTGCACAAAATCTTTCTGAATGAGATTGGATTTTAAGCAACGGGCCAGTCAATTTATATGAAAGTGGTTTTCTCCCTGCTGACTTTTCGCTGCTACACGGTTCAATACAAATCCGGTCTCACAATTTACAAGACGCAGGATTTAAGGAATACTTGAAAACTACACTGTTACGACATGAGGCAAACAAAGAAAATATTTCGGAATGGTGGAACGACACAGCGACGCTGATAAAGAATTGTTCGCCCGGTAATGACAGCCCTACTCAGCACGACAAGGATCACCAAAAAGCCGACTTCTGTGTACAGAATATTGTGAATGATGTGTACAGCTTATACGTTCCATATGTCATTGATGCTGTATATTCCGTAGCGCATGCTTTAGATATGTCAACTCGAGATACCAGCAGAATGGATAATGATGGTCAAAGAAACCCTTACCTGAAACTGAAAGACAT
>JAHPZR010008437.1:22500-38479 GCA_019787425.1 Platygyra sinensis
CTTAACAATACCAAACAAACGAAAAAACAAAACAAAAACAAAAAAGGGGAAAATATATAAATAAAGCAAACAAGAAGCAACCGTGATAACAAACAGAGTCACAAAAATATGTTCAAGAAACAATTAAGAATACAAACCTTTTAGCTCTCGTTAACGCAACATTAGTGCGCCTAATAAAGAAAACAAAACGAAAACAAAGAGAGAAGAGAAGCAATGAGAAAAGCGAAAAAAGGAAGCAAAAGAAAAAAAAACACAAATTTGTCAGTTAGTTTATAAGACACGTTAATTAAGTGTCATCCACATTAAGACCTTTGACGTATATTTCACGTATATTTTCCAGACTAAGGGCAAAAAAGGCAAGAGGCAGAAGAACGCAGCATTTAGTAGGAATATCACGTGGTCGCATGTTGTAAGACGTAACAACACTTGACAGCGCTTTAGAACACGTGCACCTCACCTGTCACAGTCAATAAATCCGATGTGATCCGTGCGCACGCACGATAAAATGATGAGATCTTTTTCACCTCCTTGGAAAGCGTCCACTGTTGAAATCTGTACGTTTGAAAAAAAAAAAAACAGAGTAATTTGGTCCAGCTAGCTGTTGAACAACGAAATATGCTAAGGCAATCTAACATGCTGCACGAACGAACAGAGCTGAACAAGGATGTAGATATATATATATAGGCAACTGTAACGATGAATGGCAGGCATTGGAAAATCAAACGTAAGAAGCAGTGACTTACCTGAATGGCTTTGAGCTCGACGTGGGATGTGGCCCTAAATAGAAGCATTGAATAATACAGTACTTATGGTTAATGTTCCACAAAAAGAGGCCCTATAATCCAGTTCGGCTTCTCTTTTCTCCTCACTTGCGTGCTTGATAATGTAATTAATTGTAAAGAGGAATAAGATGATCATTAAGTTTGCTTATTAAAAAGTTTATTTTTAAAGTATATACCTTGCCATCCATATACACCTCCTGTCAGCATACACAATTTTGTTTTAAAAAACGGAATAGTGTCTAGTAATAGAGGGGAACAGTTATGAAGCCCAACATAATTCTACACCCTATTTTCTGTTCTTCTTTTTAGTCATAATACTCTTGCACAAGACACAATAGGTGTTTACCTCGGTATGAGAAAAAAAAAATGACAACGTTCGGGTAACGTAACTCGAGAACAGCGCTTAACAAAAGATTACCTTCCAAAATAGGTCTTGTCATCTGTTTGCCGGGCTTCATAACTATTCCCTCTACTAATTTAATATAATTTGGCAATGGAGCCGCGGTATTTTCTGAGGAATGCATAGCTTTACAACCAGTTCGTCCTAGTGTAACGTAATGCTGTCACGCATTCCAGTATTTGTACACGTGACCTGATCACGTGCTCTGAGCAATATACTTTCCCACTCCATATAAGTAGCTGTCAAGTTTTAAACAAGTTTCTCCTATTTCTAGTTGCATCAACCAAACCACGAAATACTTAGTTCAATATTATCAAATACACAGTTGACTCCGTGTGACGGAACTACCAAAATTAGTTTGATTTTTGTACCTGGAGGCTGTTAAACTGTTAGAAATCGTCTGTAGCTGGGACTTGTACAACGTTATCACCCCTACAAACAACAAAAACAATAACAACAACAACAACAACAAATAAAAACACAATAACTTAAATAGTTGATATTAATATGGCCGAAACAGTAATGTTTACACCAAGTACACGAACCCAGGGAGCCCAGGCAACCTACTGGATTCGGCTAGATAAAGAACTTGTCGGTTCCTTGTCATTGAGAAGGGTAAAAAAACTTCGATTCAAAACTTAATTTCTCTTGTATCACCCTTTTCTGTGGTTCCTATCACTTTCGTCATTTACGCTGAAATTCTGGGCTTACAAACTGGAGTCTAGGGTACAAAATTTTTTTTAGCCCGTCGTGGACTCGTCGGATTTTGTTTTCTGTCCCATGTTCAACTTTCAACAAGCTTAAATGTTACCGTCTTTTATCTCCAAACAGGACACTTTTGACATTGCTGAATTTAGCACTAAGCAGACCGCGTGTTACACATGAACCTTGTAAATGACCTAAAAGCCCGACTGTAATCTGCGAGGTAAGGGTTTGGAATCCAGTCGTGGACAAAGATTTTTCTAATGTCCCAAGGAAGGGATAGACAGAATATTTGAATTCATTTTTAATTATTGCATGTATGATAGTTCGCTAAAAACCTAATACTATTATACTAATTTGCTTTTTGTCACATCACAAGTTGTGTGGTGAATAACGGGACAAACGGATATCTAGGCATTTCCTTTATGTCTCCAGCGATAATAAACTATCAAGGACTATTATTTTTAGGAGATCGAGTAGTCACATACCAATTTGTGCTGGTTCCACACCAGATTCCAGCAAGCACTCGATAAGAAAGACAACAAATTTTGCCTGTACAACAAAAAGAGTCGAAATCAATAAAACAATAAACAAACCATAGGCGGAAACACCACATGGAAGAATACGTACGTCTCAGAGAGGAATACACGAGGAGAAAAGAACAAGTAGTGAAGGAGGATTTCAGAAGCGCAACAGCTTAGAGTCAGAGATCAATAGACCGCGGAATTAAAAGAAAATAGCTCGGAAAAATCAAACGACGACAAGAAAAAACAAACAAACAAACAAACACACAAACAAGCAAAAGAAAAACACAAACAAACAAAATAAAAAAAAATGAGTAAAGTAAAATTATCATGAATGTAGTATTATGCATATTAACTATGAGATCAAGGACATATATATTGTTTCCATATACCGCGTCTCACCTCCTCTTCGTTATAGTAACTTCCGTCTCGTCCATATTTCTCCTTTCCTTTCCCCACATTATAAAAACACAAAGTGGGAACAAGATCCTATTGAACCGATAAAACAAAAACGTTATGGAGAGCGTGAAAAGGAAGCGTGTTGTGGTAAATGAATTAGCCTTTTCTTCCAAACATTTCACTTACCAATATTGGGGTGCGATCTTCTGCTGTTACTCCATCAAGAAGCTTATTTTCATAAAACAATCTGTTGCAAGGAAAAAAAATCCAAAAGCATGATTAATGAAACACGCAATTTATTCTAGCGCCAATGAGGCACATCCTAGGATTCGAAAACAATTTTCAAAGTTGTGATAATCTCGATTGGCGCCAAGGACTAAAAAAAAGACAAACAAAACAAACGAAAAAAGCAAACAAACAAAAACATTCACGTAAGACGATCAGATTTATGAGTGATTGCTTTCAATGAGAAATGCTTTACTCTCTTCAGATGATAAGATTTGTATTTCAGATAATAATGCACATGGAACACGTACCTGTTTGATATACCACTAATGGCGGGATGACAACGGTACTGAAAGTAAAACCAAACGAGAGTCAGTCACTTTGATCTTATTACAACCCTCATGATAAGTTGTTGTCACCATCTGTCTTTCTCATTGGCTAAAAGCCTACAGTTAGTTCTGGGAAACAATGCAATCTATAGATTCTTCACTAATCTGCTAGCAGATTAGTGAATTATCTGCAGGTTGCGCGCGCAATGCACAATTTCCAAGAGCAATGTCAAGTCCACGGGTGGTGTGGCATGGTGCGCACAGCGAAGTCAGAACATGGCTGGTTGTTGATTCGCTTCTTCAACATAATGCGTTTTCGTTACTTAAAACAACGTATAATAAAACAAGCGGATCAGATCACAAAAACCTCATCCAAAAATTCTTTATAATATTAACACTTTTGCCAGCCTAAATGTGCCATAACACATTCTTCTTTTGCCATCTCATGGTCCATCATCAAATCGTCTGTCGCGGCTTTTATGGTAAAGATGAATGAAGAAATCCATAAATTCAGCGAAATCTCGGAGACTGGAATATCCCGCGCAATTTCAAAATACACTTATTTAGAGGAAGATTACCTGTGTTTCTAAGCATAGTAGGTTCATAACCCTGAAACGCAAAAATAACACCAAACCTATGTCATACAGTGCGTGAAGTAGTAATATTGAGCACAGAAAAATCTTCAACTTATCTTTGTTATTAAATGTCACGCAGGTTAGTCCCGACGGGGATGAAGGGCAGGGTGTCTCCCATATAAAAATCGCCGAGATCTTGTCGTACCTTTCAGGGACTAAAAAAAGCGGTTTTGGCAGCTCCTAGGGTACTGAGCCTCACAAGGTCCACAGCGGCAGCTTGAATTGTGCTGCCTTTTAGGGCATTGAGCCGAAAGACATATAATTAACAATTATTCACCGAAGTGGAGGTAAATATCCACCATTTCACCGGCACTGAAGTGAATAATTGCTTTAGTTTATAACACAAAAGCTGAATAACTAGCAGACAAAAGAGTCAGTTTATTTGTGACAATATACCGACAAAAGCCATTTTCTATTTCTTCGGCTGCTCTTAGGTGAATAGTACTTGGCTAATCACCTCCGAGCTAGCCAATCAGCGTGCATGAAAAGTACTATTCGCTTGTGTGGTACTGATATACTAACACGAGATAATGTGTTGTTTTAGAATTGGTGCCTCTTACAAGTGAAAACAACAATAACAACAACAACAAATCATTCAAGCCACGCCAAGAAAACAGGATGTTGGTACCTCTCGGGGGATCTTTTCAAAGTTTATGACCGGGGCAAGGGTGGGGGTAGATTTCACGAGATCGGCTTTTGGGGAAGAAATAGTAATAGCTTTTAGATCTAGACCAAATATTCTGCAAAGCATTCTTTTCTTTAAATAAAACTTAGTTTTGTTACAATTTTACGTAATAAAAATCCATGAATAGAATGAATGCGTGGAAACTCATGAATACGCTTGGTTGAGTTTCTTGTTACCATCTTCATGAGGCGATCAAACAAAGTTTGTTCAAGTCCAGCTTCGTGATCAGGCTCTGAACCTTGAATAGTGGGACTTAGTTGCTGAATAAATAAAACAAAAATAAACAAAAGCGTAATCAAACTGGCGGAATATGTCAGACGCAAGACCATACAGCGCAACAACTGAGGAAGGTGGAAACAAAACAACAACAAACAAAACAAAGGTAAGGGGCACGCTGCTCACTTTAGGGTCTCCGACAAGGACCAGCTTCCGGCATTCAAATCTGCAAAATAATTTCGCAAGATTTCGGTTAAGTCACAGGACAACCCAGAGAGATATTTTTAAATAAAGAGAGCAGTTACAGCAACCAAAATATATATCAAACACGTAACACCAGTACAAAAATACTCGTAGGGCTAATTTCCGTCTTAAGCAGATCGTTGTTAAAGTACTGAAAATGTAATTCATTCAGAAAGTAGCGCCACCGCTAATGAACTACATTGTATACGCAAGCTGTCGTGTCTGCGTAAAAACTGATATCAAAATATTAGAAGGAATGATGTTTTGGCTTAGAAAGTCTATACGCCCAGTCAGTTCCTGAAGCGGTATCTGTTTTCAACTTCTGCGGCTCTCGTTTCTCATCATCAATGAAAAGAAGAACAGACTTTCGTTATACCAGGAGTGGTTGGCTGGCTGGATACGTGTCCGAAAGCACGATACAATGTCCCAGGACCCAAAATGTTCAAAGCACGATATCGATTAATTAAGTAAATGTGCGCGATCAGCGTGAATTATGATTTGCCGTGAGTGCTATGTTTCTTTCTTTTTGACGTCGACTAATCTCAAACTCGACAAAACGTCAGCAGTGATAAAACCTTTATGATAGAGGAATCAGTAAACCTGTCCCACATCCTGGATAGGTTTAAACCATCTTTAAAACAACTCGGCCCAAGTATAATAACTTGCACACCTGGCCATAGGAAGCAGAGACGCTGGCTCACTCATCTGACTGCACTCGTCCAGGAGTAGCACCTTGAAAGAGGAACAACAAACGTAACACACTTACTATGAAAGACAACCGTTTTTACACATTGACTCAAATATAATACAGTGGGGTTTCTTCGTATGAACACTTCTATACTACAGATACCTCAATGTTACAGACCTCTCTGTAAAACCAAAAACTCTATGTTCCTACTGCAGCTAAACCTGAATTCATATAACTTCTACCTTTATAATACAGCCAATAAATGAACCTTCATATAAAGGACACCCAAGGGTACCCTCTTGTTGTCCGTATTGAAAAGGCTCCACAATAGTTAGTATTCTAATGAAGTAGCACCTTAGCTTAGAACATGGCTTTGGGTATTTATAGCTTGGATGCATATAAGATTGAGTTTCAGAGAAAAGCGAACAGAGCATGTCCCTGACAAATAAAAGGTAGTTTTCTATTGGAAGAACAAGTATCACGTGAGGAATCAAAACAATTCGGCTCCCTAACTCCATAGGAAAACAAAAGCTTGCACGCAATCATGATGAATGTCTCGAAACTATGGTGAACAAAGTTCCCTAATATTCCACTGGGCTTCGTTTCGGGGAACATTGAAGGTCTCTGGAAACAAAATTAACTCACTGTTTCCTTTTGGGCCACTAAGTGCTTATTGTTTTTGTCCAACTGTACCCATTCTCGTGAGCTTATCGCGCTATGATTGAATTCCGTTTCTTACAGTTAAGTAATACTGGATTACTGCGATAAAACATACCGGGAACTTCAACTTGTCCAAGCATGGAAAGACACAAGCAGCACATGTGACTCCTACCACTCGAACTTGGGATAATTTCTGGGACCAAGGAAAAGAAAAATAGAATTACCGAACATACAACAAACATACAAAACCAGCCTTGTCTTAGCTGGGCCTACCCTTCTTGTTTCTTCAACCACACTGCGGATTGTAAATTTTCCTTTTCGGAAGGAATGACCGACCGACCAACCGAGCTGGCGAACGGTGTTCGCAAAGACGGGAAAGTAATTTAAAATCAGCTTTAAGCTAACTTTATATTTAATTCCACCGAATGCTCTCCAACAATTTTCTCCTTTGATATCAATATATTTCCAAGCAGCGTTGCAATGAGGATATAAGAAATCCTCAAGTAGAAGATATAGGCGTCTAAATGCTTTAATTTTATAATTCTAAGTGATAAAAGACTGAAAAACAGGCTATTCAAGAAGACAACACAAATTTCGACACCTTTCACAACGAGGCATAAATGCAAAAATAAGCCTGTCACTCAATTTCCCTCCAGTTTTCGCAATTTTTCATAGTAAAGGTAGCTTGCAAAACAAATATACCTTAAACACGCTAAGTTTATGAACTGAGGCAAAGAAAAGTGAAATGAAGAATGATTTAAAAGCAAAATGTCAAACTAGTGAATAACATTGCGCAAATATCCTGTGACATAAAAAGAGAAAATAGGTACACGATTGAAAGTATTTTGTTATACAAGTACTGCCGTGTACTGAAAGTGCAAAGTGTGACTGCAAGCGGCGACTAATCTCAGTCTGATTTGCTGAACACGAGTCTCACCATTCACTGAGTTTCAAGGACCAGAGACTTTACACCAGGTTTGTTTTGACTCTGAAGATTTATTCCGCAAGGGTTGTCAAAACCTTCATCATGAAAGAAAAGTTATTTGCTGGCATACCCTCATTCATAGCCCGATCACGCTTAATAATCACCGTTCACGCATACTCCTAGATCGACACAATGAGGGCCTCCTTTTTTCGTCACTCACCCTTTTATTCTCTCCCAGCTTGTGCTGTTCAATACCTTTCCGGACGTGGCTAAAAAGTTGAAAGAAATAATACTAATACTAAGACTAAGATTAATACTACTAAAACTAATACTAACACGAATACTAATAAAATCAGTGTCAAACACGAGTTACAGAGTCTCCGCGTCTTCATCAGGCAAATCAAACAAATGGAAGTTGTGATCAATGAAAATCAAATAAAGAAAGACACGCGGACGTCGTTTTGACGATGTCACCACTGGCTGTGTTGTTAGCAGAAAAGATGGCTGATCAAAGAGCAACGAAAGGCAAAAATGCATACTGTTCTAATTGTAGGACATAGCGGCACTGAAAGCCCGCGGGTGAATCCAAAGGACAGCAGCCGACACCCGCTTAAGAAAGTGCTTACTTTCTTTCCGATGGTGTAAGTTCAGTCTTCAATAAGGATTGTAGTTCCTTTAATTCCTGACTGTCACTTCCAGTACTATGAACACTGTACGGTAACACAGGTTTGGCGATCTTACGAATGCTGCCCACTCGTACGAACTCTTCAAACCCGAGCTCCAATAATCTGCCCAAGTAAAAGAGAAAATTTTGAGTGATCAATGATATATATTTTTCCTGACAACATCACACAATCTTCAATTAAACAGGTGATGAGAATACCGGCATAAAATCATTAAGTCAATAATGTTCAGAGATCTTACCCCAACAAAATGCGATCGACGGCCACGTTTGTGATAGAGGACACAAGAATCTTCCACGAAGAGGATGTGCTACTACTAAAAAAGAATCGAAACAAAAAACACTGAAATAGAGTAACCACTTCGACAAGCTCTTACGATGGCTCCTGCTCTGTGTAATTTTTCCGGGAAGCGCTGGCGAGAAAATGAAAACATTTAGCTGCTTATCGATTTGACGTCAGCGTAGCGAATTTGTTTAGGTGACTTTCCGAGTGTTAGCCCTTCGCCTGAGCTCTAAAGAGGCTGGTAACAAATTTAATCTCGAAAATTTATGGTGGCTCTGCACCCTCTAGATAGAATTAAAACTATATGCAAAACGTCGCATCTTGTTATGTTATCACAATGGGGTCCGTAAATACACGCAAATGCATGAGGTATTCTACGCAGCTATACCAAACTTCTTACTATGCGCTGTAGAAAACTAAAACCTGCAATAACTCTGAATGCTTTGAATACTTCCACCAGATACAGAACAACAACAGCGAGTAGAAAGCTTTTCCCTGCACCAAAGACGCCTAAATAAGAAAAAAAAATCCAAAGGAGTAATACACTTCAAGTGATTTCAGTCTCGTACAATTTTCAGATGAATTTCAAAGACAATTAGGGACACGAAAGGGTAAAAAACTTGATAGACTTTGACCAATCGCACCAAATGAACGGTGGTCAAGTGGTCTTTAAGGGCGCGTATTCCCGCGTCTGGCGGTGGTTGCATGTTTAAGTATCGAGTGATGATTGTTATGTGTGATGTGCGATGACAAATAAAGTGTTGAAACAATCGCAGTTTGAAGTACAGGTATAACCCCTTAACATTAAAAAAATTAATAAATAAAAACACGAGCCAACTATGAAATCGAGAAGTAAAAAGTTCATCGAATTTCACATTGTTGCTCAATAACTAAGGGTCGGTTAATTTGGTGTGGCACAGCTTGAATTAGAGAAGAAGAAATTAAACGTTCGCAGAATAAAGAAGTCAAAACTTACCGTGTATCAAGCACACTGGCAGAGAGGAAGAGCTGTCTGCCGCCGCAGACGAGCTAAACATCCTTGCACAAGACAGGAGAGCTAACGCTTGATCCTAACAAACAGACACACGAAGATAGGTAGACAAAAGCCCCGGCCAAACGATCGCAACATTTCGACGCAACATATCGCAACATTGTTGGGTGCAACAGGTTGCGTGCGTTTGGCCCCCTTGTTGCAACGTATTGCAACATGTTGCGAATTGGAAAATGGTCAAATTTTTCATGCAATATTTTTGGATGTTGCATGTTGTAGTCGTTTGGCCAAGTTCGTGCAACAATGTTGCACCTGGGCATCCGTGCTAGTTCGATTTTCAACTCGCAACACGTTGCAAAATGGTGGCCAAACGCGTGCAACATGTTGTGCCTAACTATGTTGCAATATGTTGCGTTCAAATGTTGCGATCGTTTGGCCGGAGCTTGCAAATGTTGGGCCAGCAATGTTGGGATATGTTGCGTTGAGATGTTGCTATCGTTTATTAGCCGGGGCTTAAACTTTGATCCGAAAACAACAATTCGTCTCAGCATAAGCCACCGCTTAACACTGTATACCGTTTAAGACTCGGAAAGACGGTGCAAAATTAAGCGCAATATTTCAAGCAATGTCTAATTGACCATATGTGTACTCTTGGTTTTGGCCTGGAACTAGCTTGCAACTAATAAGGCTAATGCGGAGAGTCACGTCTTTTCAAAGGCAGATAACATGAATCTCTTTTTAATGATATACACCCGCATGGGCCTCTGGTATTGCAAGCTAGCTCCAGCCCAAAAACCAGAAAACGTATATGGCCTACTGCATCATGTGATTACCTCGCAAAAGTAGGATCTTGTTCTACTTCAGCACTATTGTGAGGAACATTCGGAGGAATGGAAACAGCAGCGAAAATGTTGCGCGGAATTGCAAGACACAGGGCCGAGGTATGCTTAAGTAATGTTACAAAAGAAATTGAAACCAACTGCAACAGGCTGTTCATGTCAGTAAAGTGAAGTGAACATTAGTAGCATACCTTGTTTAAGCTAAAACGAGCTATCATTTCTTCAGCTAGGCTCCCCTTTATCAAAATGAAAAATAAATAAATAAATACGTAAATATATAAGAAAATAAATAAACAAGTAAATAAATTAGTAAATCAATCAACCAATCAATCAATAAATAAATAAATAGGCATGACACATCTCGATCCATGCATGTATATCGAAACATTTTACAGTGTAAAGACTTCAACCAAGGCCACCTGAGAGTTTTCAACTAAGAGCTGTCCTCCACTTGCTTGTTTCTAATAGAATTTTGTCGCTTGCTTGTCGCGGGTGCTGTTGAAGGAATTTTGCAGGCAATTAAAATTGTCTGTTCCAACGGCGAACAATTGCCTGATTTCATACCGTGAGAGACTAGGTACGAGTCTGTTAATTATGGGATTAGCAACTATTGATCCCCATAGTCAGAAAGAGCACATCGAGATTCATAAAATCCCCAAGTTTGGTGTTAATCAGGCTAGTTTTGACTGAGATACAGGCATTTAAAAACGTAAAAAAATTACAAAGAAATGTATGGAAAACCGGCCAAATCCGGACTTTTGTCCGCATTTGTCCGGTTTTCCATACATTTCTTTGTAAATTTTTTACGTTTTTAAATGCCTGTATCTCAGTCAAAACTAGCCTGATTAACACCAAACTTGGGGATTTTATGAATCTCGATGTGCTCTTTCTGACTATGGGGATCAATAGTTGCTAATCCCATAATTAACAGACTCGTACCTAGTCCCTCACGGTATGAAATCAGGCAATGGCACTGGTTGAGCATCATTGGTCACAAATATACTCAGAATATTTCCTTTAAAATCATGCTGTGATCAGTTGAAGACACGCGAGGGCCTCAAGTGGCTTTGGTTGGAGTAGTTGCACTGTAAGTTCTATCAACATGTTTCTTACTTCCTGTAAGGACATTATCTTATCTTAATTGCACTATTTATAGCCAGCTGACAGGTAGGGAAGAAACATTGAATTCACAAATAAATGTTCAATTTTCCACATTACTCGAGTGCAAAACAAGTTACGTATTGAAGAACAACAACCGGTAACAGGAAATGATCTGTCTCACCGTTACTTCCAATGGTAGATCAAGCTGACCACCGAAACTCCTCAGCGCGGGCGAAACAAAGGACCAAGCTCGCAATGCGCTCCTGGTATTTGATTCCTCTGTCTGACCACCGCTACCCAACAGTTATGATGAAAGAACGTCCCGGCATTAATATCTAGTCAAAGACTTTCGAACCAAAATTATATATAGAGGACTAAGCTTACGTGCTAACAATTCGATTCACACTTCATTCAAAATGTTTTGGTCAACTTTTGCGAATGCGATGGCGATAGACCGAAACTACAAGTAGTTCATCCCAATTTAACTCGCTTTTACAGTTTCCTAACATTTCTACCATGCTCTTCCATAACTTCAAGGCTATGAATTCATTAATTGAATAATTAATTATTTAATTTAAGGATCTGTACAAAGCAGTACCGGTGCAAAAACAATAGGACATAAGTCCCCTGCATCAACCCAACCCTCTCCTAAAATATTACTTAATAATATAAATAGACTAAATAGGCTTCTTAACAAGTGCAGGCAGCAAAGGTATTTACCAGGAGACATTTAGACAAATTATTTTAAAGTTGCGAAAGTTTTCGCCATCAAAAACGTTGAAAAGTCTCTTGAAGTAAAGCGACTTAAGTTTACGCTTAAAAGAGACAATAACATCATTAGGTATATTGTTCCACAAATTAAACTAGAAATCCCGAAAAGTTGATGTACGATTATTGCTAATCTTTAAGTTCAGCCCTGAGCACGTTTGACCCATCTGACTTGTAACAAAGAAAAAAAAAAGTAATTAAATGAACGAGTTAGATCAATGACCATGAAGACATTTAAAAAAGAAAACTAAGTCGAGATATTCAAGCCATTAATAAGGGTCAATAACTTCAGTTTGATGAAGCGATAGTTATAAGATAAGATACAACCATTTTTTTTAGTATAAAGCGTATAGCTCTTCTCGAAAGGAACACACCTGCGTAAAATGTAGGGAAGAACTGGTATGTTCTGCATCTTGACATGATCCTCAATGTTGCTGATACAGGTCAGTTCAGTGCCGGCATTACAGGCCATCAGAGCATGAACGGTTTCTGGAGTAAACAAAAGGACAAACAAGACAGTATGAGTGACTTACTCTATATGCCCGGCCATTGTATTATTTACAGAACGAAAACGAATAGCTACCAAAACCAAGCACTTTGTGTTACATATCATTTACTAAATGACAAGCACTTTTTCAATATCTAATGAGCAGTCGAAGGACGGTTTTCATGAAAACTCATTTTTCCTAGACAATTTCAACAATTTCTAATCTCGTCCCAAGGTTTTTCAAATCAATTTGAGAGAGAAAATATATTTTATGTCATTCATTTTCAGAGGTGAATCTGGCTATAAAGTGCAATGTGCATGCTACTTTTTCTACTCGTTAGTGGAGCTTACTACTACCTGAACATGAAAAGAAGAAAAGCGAAAGAAAAAAATTATCAAGTGAGCCTTAAATATTATCTTTTTGAGGATAAACGCACCTCCGCTTTGCCAGTTAGAAGGAGAATAACCACTGCAACAACAGAAAAAAAATTAATTGCTTGCAAAGTTTATCACTGATGCAAGGAAACTACTAGAGAATGTTACGACATTGCAAAACTAACGACATAAAGTAAATGCATTGTTTTGTGTGTTTCCTTTGACTTTGTTAAGCTAAAACTACTCTACTGGAGTTGACAATCTCTCAATCAAATGGCGTAGTTTCATCACTTTATAAAAAAACAAACAAACAAACAAACAACGATAACAACAACAACAACAGTGATCATCAAAAAGATAGAAGTTTAATACCTGATAGGATGTATTTCCAGTTCCCCGGTAGAGGAAGGACCATAATAAGTACTGCTTGCTATGAATGTAGAATCTGGATTGAACGACAGTGTCTTCGAGATGATCCAGATGTCATCTGAAAGGTGAAAATAAGTTTAAGTTGAGCAAGGAACTTACGCGTAATAACTTAATCATTTGAATAAATTGACACTACAGGGCTGTAGCCAAAACAATAAGTTAGATTTTTCGTCCTAGGTATTCAGAAGTCTTTTGCTTTCCCCTTCCAAGGGGAGAAGAAAACCAACAAAAAAGAAAAAAATGGCTGAGGCAATTGCCTCGGTTTGTTTCAAACTGGCTACGGCCCTAGACTAACCGACCAACCGTACGACCGACTAAGCAACTGTCTGACTGTCAAAAAGACTGGTCGACCAACTGACTGAATGACTGACTGACCTCAAAGCAAGCGAACGAATAAATGAACAATGATTAGTAATAATGATTTAAAAAGACCACTTTAAGCCTGTAACTAACCTCCCACAGTATGCCTACTCAGGGAACAAAAGGCTAAGAAGGCTTTATTTAGTTGGGAAGGCACGGCCCAAAGGCATTTCCGTAAAGGGTGATGTAGAGTGCGTTACAACTTCTAATGTGAACTCACCCTTTGAATAAGTAGAAGAATGATCATTTCGAGAGAGTTGCAAGTACAGTCCTTTCTTGGCAGTTTCGGTATCAAAACCTATTTGCTTTCCCCATTTCTACAAACGGAGAAATGAGTTTTAAAATATTTTAAAAACATCATCTGCATGTGTATCATCGAAACTACATCATAACAATTAAGTAATTACTAAAAGAAAAGACACACAAAAAAACAAGAAACAAGAAAAAAACAAAACAAAAAGCAAAACAAAGCAAAAAACAGAAACAATTACAGAAAAAAATCTTACAATATTCAGTTAATTCAAAAAAGTTAATATAGAGGCAATAAAAAACAAACTACAATAAGTTAAAATTGTGCAAAAATATAATTGTTTAAATGACGCAAATGTTATAAAGATATTTTTTATCTGTATTTTTGTATGAACTGTAGTTTTATTTTCCGTTGACTTGTTTCAGTTATACCTTTGCCGCGCCAAACTTTCCTTTTCCAGCGTCTGAGATCTTCCTCACTAAGTGGCACTGACAGTAAAATGCAACATTCTAATGACACAAGATAGAGAGTATTTTCAGCGGACAACACAGAAAATAAAACTCTAATAAGCTATTTTTATCACTTTATGTGTTACCTAGTCTGCGTTGCAGACAGACTAAACCTCGGTGTAGTCCGTCGTCGAATCAGCGACCAAAAGCTTGTTCGACCCCCCGTGTGTTACCAGGGTTTTCTATAATAGGTTCTAATTAGCTCTTGCACATGGCTGTTCTTTCGTGCACCGTAATTGGACGAGTGGATCTCCTGGAACCATGGTTACGCTCTCGATGAATACCAGATACTCAACATAAACACTGCGGCGGTCACGGAATTAGCGTTTGAAGCGGTGAAAAGCAGTTCGAACAATCTGACAATCTTGCCGAGCAACGGAAATCTGAGAAGGTTTTTTGAGGGGCAACTATGTCTTTGTTAATCTCACTACCGGTTTCGGAAAATCTTTCATCTTTCGATGCCTGGCGATTGTCGCGGAAATTGTTCATTCTAAACCAAGACATGCATACATGACAAGTGCCTAAAATGTACATGTAAATCCTGTGGGGCTGTGAATGCTAACCAAACGTCAATTGGCATTTAAATATGCCTCTCCAGATAATTCCGTGACCACCGCCATGTTTATGATCAGTATCTGGTATTCATCTAGAGCGTAACCATGGTTCCACGAGATCCACTTGTCCAATTACGGTGCACGAAAGAACAGCCATATGCAAGAGCCAATTAGTAGGTATTATAGAAAAACCCTGGTAACACGCTTGGGTCGGAACAAGCTTTTGGTCGCTGATTCGCAGACGGACTATACCGCGGTTTAGTTTGTCTGCAACGCAGGCTATGTGTTACCAGACAGTGTTTTACACTTAATGACTGGTCTCTTGGAGATTCGAGGGAAACAAAATTCACTGTTCCCCGGGGAATCAGTCATAACGTGTTTTTTTATATAGCAAAACAAAACAAAAGTAAATTTGAAAAACGCACTGAGATTCCAGCCACTAAATTAGGCTACCTTTAACTGCACGTTCTGATCACGTGCAACAGCGGTCAACATTTCGCGGATAACAGTGGAGTGTTTCCCGTTTGACGTCATAGCTTTCGCAATGTTGCCTGCTCATGGCATTTAGGGGTAAACAGTTTCATTGTTGGATGTCACGTGACCATGAACTACCCAATGAATGGGTGCGTTGCAGCGGGAAAAACGCTAGCTATATAACAATCTCTGTTAGTTCAGGAAATGTTCCGTGAGTTTTATGCGTTTGCTTAGATTTTACGATTGCCTGTTGCACTATTACGTTTCAAACTGCCAATCAAAAGACGGGCAGTTATTCAAGCTTCAAAACCCAAAATAAATCCTGATGTAATATATCGAACACGAGAGGCAGTGTTTCATTAGGATGCACAAACACCGAGAAGGGAGTTGAAAATACGACGCGCAGCGGAGTATTTTTGACGAAATTCGAGGTGTTTGGATAGCCGATGAAACGTTGTCTCGAG
>JAHPZR010008438.1:0-36450 GCA_019787425.1 Platygyra sinensis
TAGGTGATAGCAAATGGAAACAGGCTTGAGTTCTAAATAAAGAGAAACTTGAAATACCCGAGTTTTTGAGCTGCCTTTTGCCTCTGTGTCAAAACGAGGCTTCCTGTAAAACGCTTCATGTGGAAATGTATTCCCTCTACACGTTCATTTTCATGTTCCGTTTTCATGATGGATTAGTGTGGACGGTAGACCTAACTGTAGAAAAAACAATGTCCGTACAGTTTGTGAACCATTTGGATTTCTACGTATCAGAAACAAATCACACTCTGAATTGAAGCCTCCGGCAAAGGAAGTGGGTCACCGAACAAACTGGAATGTCATCCGATAAAACCGTGGCTCAAATTGATTCTCCCACTAGCTTTCAACGCATCGCAAATGTTTTCATTTATCTATATACAGGAATCCGACCTCAGATCCACACCTTGTTAGAGAAAATTCAAAAACGTAACAGCTATCTTTCATTTTGGATTTGTGTTTGAGGAAAACTCGAGAAGGGAAATCACGTGATTATCGTGACGCAATCGATTTCAAAATGCGCTCTTTTCAAAATGTTTTCCGTCAACAAGAAAACACTGAAATCCGGCGTTTTTAAATCAGTCCTTGGGGTACGGTTTTAGAGCGTTTTCAAAAAGCTCCGTTTTCGGGCATTAGTATGGTCGGTAACCCTAGTCGTAAAAATTTCTCATTTAGAGCTCCTATGATAGCTTATAAACACGATCATTATGTATATTTTTAACTTGACTTTATTTATTTATATATTTTATATCATCTTACTTTTATTTAACTTATTTTAGATGCAGGTCCACATCAGCCTTGTGCTGCCATTATAACTTAACCTGCTTTACCAAATAAAAGTATGTATATGTATGTATGTATGTATGTATGTATACTTCAATTTTTCTCTAAGGCGGTGTCAACGCTGCTTAAATTTCAAGATACAGTGAGAGTGATGCCAGAAATGTAATTTAGGGCGCGTTCGTTTGGGATCAATCCGGAATAAGAATAACTGGAATAATGCGAGTAAGCGTTTGTTTGGGAGCTATTCTCATTCCGGAATACCTGGATTCCCATTCCGGTTATTCTGCTCCCAGGAGCAGAATAGCCGGAATATATTCCGGAATATATTCTTATTCCGGAATATCCCAGACGAACGCGCCCTTAGAGTATCTTCGATCATCAGTTCCTCTGCGATGTTATTGAAGTATATCCTTTCACTTCTCTCCTTCTTATCCAGCCGCTAGTCTTCCCTCGTCTATTTTCTCTTTTTCCATCCTGCTATAATATTTCAAGAAGGATTATAGCGGCAATACTCTTCTTTGTGCGAACTCTCACATTCCGCCATACTGGGTAAATTTTGATCCATAGTTCTTTGCTTAAGGAGTTTGACTTGTTTTTGATCATACATTTTTTTTTTACCCGTTTAGCCACTTACTTCAACATCAGAATGTTTGGTCGCCAAAAAATGTTTGATGATGTTTGGCCGCCAAACAGTTCCCGTTGAACACGCCTTATTGGATATTGTAATTTTAGTGGGATATCGCCGCATACAGACCCTTTTGTATCGTAGTTTCCTTGTATGAGAGCAGAGTTTTGGCCAAAACGAAATATATCCTGTTAATATAAATAGAACTTTAGAATAGAGTTTTGCCGTCCTAGATGATTCTCTGGTTTCAGATAACCAAATGTTAAAATGCTTGGCAATTTCAGTTTGAAATCTTACTTCCTAAGCCTGAGTCGATCTTTTAGGTTCCACTGCGCGAAATTGTATTGTGAATTATCTCTTTTCTTTCAAAAATTCTTGACTTCATTAAAACAACCAGTGGGGATTAAATGTTTTTCTTTTTCTTGCTAAGTGAAGTTCCATTGACCCAGGTTTAAACTGCGTTGGAGTACAGGAAGACTGTTTGTTTGTTTTGACGCCAAAAATCCGTAAAGAGGAAGTTGGTTCTTAATTTTAATCCCCTAGTGACTTTAATTGTTATTTATTATTATTATTTTTTTTTTTTCTTTTGTGACGCGATCAGAGATAAGGCAAGAGGGGTTATCCCTTACTGGATACTCTCATGGCACCCAGTTCTTCCGCGGATTATATTACATGTACCACGCGCGTTTTCGTGGAAAATGAAAATGCATCTAAGGCCCCCAACACGCTACTCCGGAGGAATTTGAAAGCGGAGGTTTCACTCTGAAAACGAATCAAATGTGTTTTCGTCCACGCTATGCCGGAGGAATTTAAAAACGCAACGGTCATCAGCAAGAGACCATGATCTTTCTCTTGTCATCGGTTATTTCAAGTAGGATTTGTTTTTGAGAAAAATTCAGGCAGCGGAAACACATGATTAGAGGTATTAAATTATCCCATTCAATTTGAAAGTGCTGGCAAAATTTGGCCTTTACTCGTATTGTTTCAAAAAGGAGATGAGGTTCCCTTGCTGGTGCTCGCAAAATTTTTGCAACTGCTCCTATACTCGGAGTCTCCGTAAAATGCGCTTGTCAGATCTGTATGGCTTCAGTTGGTCAGATTCTGAAAGCCTCTAAAAGAAGCTTCATTGAGTTGAATCCTTTTCAATCAATAGGCGGGAAAACCAGTGTTTGGTTTCTCCGCATTTTGGGATCGTCACGCAAGTAATCTATCATTGCGTGACGAGTTCAAAGATCTTCCGCGTAGGACGCCACATGAAAATGAAAGGCCGGCGCTTTCAAGTCCTTCCCGTACGTTTTGAGCTCGTTTTCGAAAAGCTCCGTTTTCGTTACGGATTCGTGTGGACGCTGGGCATAACCGTAGAAATAAAGCTGCATTTTTAAATTTCTTCGGCGAAGCTTGGAAGCTGGCTCAGATTACACGTCCAAAAAGGAGCAGGGGGGCGCCAGAAATGTACATGTGGAACACCGCCAATAATGCTACGCCAGTGACCTTTTCTTGTTGTATTTAGCTTGAGAGCAGATGATCTTGGCAAAGAGGAGCTTATACGGAAACAATTAAGGAAGTCTTAACTCAAAGGGTCAAGTGTAACGTATCTTTATGGCAAGAAGGACCAATAGAAAAAGAAGGGTCTCTAATGATCGACTTGTGGAATGGAAATAAACAGGATGTCATTACATAGTTTTGTTTCTCATTGTATTGCCTTGGCCCTTATAAATACTTCCATAAAATTGCACCTTGACAGAAGCTTCCCGTTTCTCGTATGAACAAGTAACTGGATTGCTCCTCTGAGCAGGTAAGCGTTCTTTTCACCGCAGATTTTGTCCCGTAACTCGTATACTTTTGACACTCATATAATCCCAAAAGGCGCTTAGTTTTCTTCGCTTCCAGGCCTTAGCTAACCTCGCGTAAATTCCTTCCTTTTTTTTTCTTTCAACCACATTTCTTTAGGGCACTACTCCAATGTATGGAACTTATGCTGTTGAACCAAGTGTCCGACTGAGTTAGTTTGATTGAACTAATCCTACCAAATTTCTTTTTTGTCTCAATCGAAAGCCTTCACGCTCATTGTCTCTGATGGCGGGCGCTCTTCTGGTCATATTCGTCTTTCTAAGTTCTACATCTGGTAGCCATCTTCATAACGGTGACCATGACCTCAGCGAAAGTTCTCCAGCTAAAAAGGTATTTTTACTTTGCTGGCTTCTGTTCTCTTCAAAGCATTACTGGTTATCGTAGTCTTCTCTCACAGTGTGTAGAAATAAATAGTAGTGCTCTGATGGATTTTAACACTAAACTGAGATATTTACCAGGTCGTGGATTTCACTGTTCGCATAAGCGAGGCTGGGGAAGAATACAACGAGAAGATCAAGGTGGACCCAAACAAGCGAACAGAATTGTTTCAAGTTCCCGCTCATCCTGGAGTGGACCGCAGTGACACCTTTCATGATTTCAAACAAGTAAGCTGTCTGATCTGTTTTTTCTCTCTTAACACCGCTTAGTCAACTCCGGGTTTCTTGTGAGGGAAAACGAAAGCCTTGCACATGTACTGAACAACAAACAGGAAGTCGTAAGGAACCTAGTTAGTCAGTGACTGCCAAAGATGTTCTTAGCTCAAGTACAAGTCATGGTCACCGTAGCCTGTCTCTACCTTAAGTTTCATAATTTTATCAGTTCACAAATTGAAGAAACCTTTTTGTTCTTTCCCAAATAGAAGTTACTCTAGGCCTTAACCGGTCACTTCGAGTTTAAACCTCCTTTCCTTTCACTAAGTACCACTCTTTAAAATCCTGCAATAATTTTTGTTTCTTTGTACTCTCTAACCAATATCTTTCGGCTTTTCTTACGTTCGTTAGTTGTTTCTAATATGTCTTACATGTATTCAGTTCTTCTTTTCCCTCAGCTGTTGGGGGATAATTACACTGCCAAAACTCACACGTCTCTTTCACGTTACTCCACATGATAACTTGTTCTTGTTGTCACAGAAAATAACGGTGGTGCGATTCCCCGACAGCAAGAATTGCTATGTTTTCCCTCTTCAAAACCAACAATCAGGACCTAAAAAACTGATCAGAGATCTTGTGGCAGCCAAGCAGGTAAGACTGAAATTGAAAAACAAAAAAGACTTCCATGTAAACGAGAACACGTCCTTCAGAACTCAGATCCCAAACATAAACATAAAAACACTGTCACATTGGACTCCTCTGGTTTGGCTGAGAGCTTTTCCAAAAAGCTCCTTTTTCACCACGGATTAGTGTGGACGGTAGGCCAAACAGTAGTAGAAATAAAGTTGCGTTTTCAAATCAGTTCCTTGGCCTCAGCGTGGACGCTGCTCTAGATATATGCCTAAAAGTACAAGTATTTCACTCACAACAGGACGTTTATTAGGCCTCCAGTACACGCACTGGTCCCGAGGAGAGCAGTGAATTTTGTTTACCGAGAGAAGATTCTAGGGAAACAAAATTCTACACTTTGCCTTCTTGTCATGCGATTTTGCGTCGAGAAGGGATAACGATGCTAGCGCGGGTTAATACGGCTTTAATTGTTCAATTTAAAAATCACAATTGGTCGAATCCTTTTTTATCGCATTATTCAGTCCAAATTGGACCATATTAAATCCTTTTAAGTACACTTATTCAATACCTTGCCGGTAAGGCAATAAACGAATTCGACACTAGAGTACATGGTTAACACTTGTTAACTTTCCGTTCATACCATCAGACTGTTGTTACAGAGACCCGGCGGGTTGATACCACGTGGGTTACTGACAGTGAAGTGACTGACCATGCCGTTCTTGGTAATGAATTAGCGGATTTTTGTGCACAATATCGGATATATCACGTACAAGAGGCGCAAGAGAGTCTGGAAGTGACAGGAATCCGAACAGAAGGTGAGGTGATAAACTTACGACATCCGGATTATATATGTATGCATTTAACTCCCTAGTTAACACGAGGCTGCCATCTTTACACTGCAATCGAGAAGTGTCTACAAACCACTGCGTTAAGTAGTAAAACCTTTCCTGCTTAGATACAAGCTTGGTGGAATGAGCTGAGTCACATCATGATCCACACTTCAAGTTGCCTTCTTGTCGAACGACATTGCCTCGAGAAGGCCTTTAGCAGCTAGATACAAATTGAAGCTAATTAAATTGATTTAAAACAGACGGTTAAAGAGCTTGCGAAAGTGGTGAACTTTTAAAATCTATGGTTGCAATATTAATGGAAATATTGACTTTCAAAATCTGCAACATTCCCCGAATAGTCTCCCCATATTTTAGAATTTTGCAGATTAGCCCCCTCTCACCCCTTCCCCGTAGATAATTTGCATGACTTCTTTGGTTGGTTTACAGGAAGAACAAGTCGGGCGCGGAGACAGAGCGGAAGTGGTCTGGTCAATGGTACAGCACTGTGTCCAGGTGGTATGAGCCTTAGTGAAGCCAGTGAATCATGCTCAGAGCCTAAATTAGACTGCAAGACGGAATACTCTTGTTCTAAGATCGCTAAATGTAGAAATGTCACGCGTGACAACAATGCCACGCGTGAGACCAATAACGTGCGTGACCAACGTCCAAGAAGAAGGTTACGTCCTTTCGGCCATAGATATGGATGGGGTTGGGGTATTTTTGGTCATTATAGACATAGACCTTGGCGATTTCGAAGGGATACTAGATCAGTCATTTGTTGGGATGTTCACATCACTAGGAAAGTCACAGTATGTTGCAAGTACATTTGCAACAACGCTGAAAACTCCAACAACGGAAGAACAGAGATTTTTCAAAGGCGTTTGCTCAGAGCTGGTTAATAACATGGGAGCCTTTCATCATTATATGTTTGTTAACGTTGATTTTGACCCCGGGAAACTCCCATATAAAAAGGATGGGTGTGCTCATCGCTTCCGTAGGGGTTAAAGAAGCACCCCTTAGGGTGTTTAGCCTCAAAGGGTCGGCAGGGGGAGCTTTTGTTGTACCTTTTAGGGTATTGACCCGAAAAAAGATATGACACGAGATAATGTGTTGTTTTACAATTGGTACCTATTGCGAGTGAAAACGATTTCAAGCCATGGCCCAAAATAGGATCTTGGTATCTCTTAAGGGGTTCTTTACAAAACTACACACGAGCACCCACGTCCCTTTTTATAGGGGAGCCTGCCCGGGATCTGAAAAAATTCTGATTTCCATATTTTCAGGAGGTCTCGAGGGGGGAGGGGGGAGGGGGGAGGGACAACGTGAAATGATGGGGATTCTGCTATGCGGCCCTTAGACATGACTCACTGTCACTGATTAAACAAGCAAGAATTCTGATTTTAAATATAAAATGTCCGATAAAGGAAAACAGTTGCTCTAGTTTGATTCGTAAAAATTTCGGTCAACAGCTAATGTCTCCTCACATCTCTGCAATGTCAATTATGAAAGTTAGAAGAAGACAGCTAACCATCAGTCAAGGGAACGTGGCTTGACAGAGAGAAAAAAGAGCGAATTGACCTTAACCGTGCTTTAGCCCACAGAAAAAATTGTTTGGCAACCTTTCTTTAAAAAAAGAATCGTTTGCATTACAGTATTGCATGATTGAATTTCCTTATAAACATTATGTAAAAGATTCACCGTTATATTACACGAGGTTATGCATTTGTTGTCATCTTACGATTCCCTACGAAGCTCTTCTTTCAAACACCGGCTGGTAATTCAGCCTATCTTTTCTCAAGAAAAGAAATCGTGAGGTAACGTTGCTTTCGCTAGTATCCTGATAAAATACGAAACTCTTGATTACTGACAACGAAACTCTGTTTGAAATTTCTCAGCGGTATCATTGCTCATTTCGAGAGATCAAAAGATAAAGTTGCTAATTACTAGCAATAGGATTTGTTGAGCTCATAGAGCGGTTTTTAATTGCATTTGAGTGTCGAAAAAAAATTGGTGTTGCATTCATTATGGCTTAAATAAACCAATTATGACTACCCATCACGCGTTTTCCCGCGCTTTGCAACGGCTACAAGCAATTCGAGTTTCGATCTATTGGTTCACTGCATTATTTGTGTTTTTTTTTATATGATTGGCTAAAGTGATTACTTTGGTATTGATTTGAACACATTCAATAGAAAACCGCTCTATCTCTTATAACAAAGTTTTGATTGTGTGCTTTCTTTGGATTTCTAAAACTGTCATCTCTCAATTCCAATAGCATTATAAAAAGCAGTTTCACGGATAAATTTTAAACAACACCGATCCACCATAATAATTTTTATTTTCTTGGAGTCCACTGTTGAGGAAAGCCAGTTAAGACTAGCTGAAAAAAAAAGATTTTTTTTAAAAAAATTTAACGTCGGAAGAATTTCTAGCAAAAGAAGCTCTGTGATATAAATTTGTGTTGTCGTCAAGTGGCAGGCTAGCAATCATTAAAATTATCTGCTACTTATCTACTTAACCGAGATCAAGATAGAGTTGACGTTCTTTAAGTGTATTGTTATCCATAAACAGACAAGACTTGAATTACCGTCTGAATGACGGCTAAGTAGCTACATTTAATTTCATAGAAGCACTAGAACTGTAAACATTTTTCAGAATAATTATATGTATCATTGGGCATCTCGAAGCTTAACTTTATATTAACCATAAGTTACAGCAAAAGTGCGTTGATTTCGGTATGTTTTGTTGCCTTTGTTACCCTTTTGTCTTAATAAATGATGATTAAAAAAAGAGACAATGACTCTTGCTTGATTCTTTGTAAGAAAAGGTAACTCTCGTGTTCTTAAAGTGGGCTCTAAAGAAACTGGGCCGGGTTGTTCAAAACCCGATTAAGGTAACCCAGGGTTAGCGAGAATTTTGATTTGAGTTTTGTAACTGTACTTTTTGGTTAGGTAATCTGTTTATATTGTTTGCCCTTCAGTTTTGAGCTGTAGCAATCCCAAACTACACCAAACGTTAGAGGTGAAAAACATTTTTAAACAAGAAAAAATAATGCCTCGGTTAACGTTTAATCCTGGGTTAACGTTAAGCGACTTTCGAACAACCCGGCCCTGCACTCTTCGTTTTCGGGCAAACTGCACTTGGAGAACTCGACAACGCGTTACTTAAATTGCCAAACCCTGTGCCAAATGGGTTATCTACAGACCCTCTATTTTGTCTTGAGTTCGTTGTGATCGCAAGCTTAGCAAAATATTTGCCCGGTGCGTGGGATATGAACAAGCCAAAATAGGGGGTAGGTGGGTATTTTGCGCCCGCTTCACGTTTCGCAAACGCTGTCGTGCTAAAAGAAAAATAACGCGTAGTAGAAAACTTAACGGTTGTGGACAGACTCCGCACAAAACTTCAACGACAATTAAAGGGAGTAGACTTAAAATGTGAGCGTATCCCTACAGTAAAGGCACAACAGCTCTAAAATAGACTAAAGGGTGAAAGATGCTTAATTTAGAAACTTACAATGGCAGCTTTACGAGAGTTTACAGGGCAGCAAAGTTATTTTTCAGGGGGCGATCAGTTGTTCCAAAAGGTCCCAGTCCCCTCCCCCACTCCCCAGTCTCCTTCATAGTAGTTATGGCTATGGCTGTATGGCTCGTCTCATTAAATCTGTCGGTCAAATCTGTACGCTGTCCCAAAATTTATGTTCTTTTCCGTTACTCATCAGGTAACTTATTTGCATTTTCTTGACATGATTTTCCAATCAGCCTCTGAGTGTTTGATAGAGTGGGTGCGGGCGCGATTGCCAAGCGTGGTTCAGAGTTCAGTGAAATTTAATCGAATATCCCCTTGTCTAACGTTCCCTTGTTCCTACTTGTGTCGCGGAATGAAAGGATGCTTAAAAAAAAAGAAAGTAAAGCGTAATTTGTATTCAGTTATTCTCGGTTTCAGAAAAATTCAAGAGAGATCATAACTGTACATACACAAGAAATATTTTGGAGACCTGTGTCTCAAACAAGCCCATGGTGCATTATGTTCTCTGTCTGTCTTAATTATAGAACCTCAGTGACGCTATTTTGGCAATGTCATAGTTAAGTTACTAAGATGGAAAACACCAAAAACATAAAGGAACAAGGATGGTTAAGTTTGGAGAAGATCAACACGGATTACAACGACAAACTTGAAAATTTAGCCTAAACTTTTCAAGAGGCGAAAACTGTGACGTAATTCCTATAAAGACCATTGTAAACGGGAAAAAAAGATTTCCGGGAGACTTTTTTTAGTGGTGGCAACCATGGTAACAGAAACCACCTATCAATCAGAATGCTGGGAAGACTATCTTGTGAAACAGGTGATACTCTCCTGAAGATAACATTTCGTAACGTCCCTCAGTTTAAATCTGCATACGTATTTTTCTGTTGATCAGTCTTCAGGAAAAACATGGCAAAGATTGGGGAGGAGGCAGACTCATAACAACGATGTTCAAAAGTAAGGTAGAACCTTGTAGATTAGCACTGGGCGCGCCGAATAGATAGCTTTAATGTGACGTCATCAAGCTCTGAAAGGAGCTAAAAGCTTCCAGAGTGTTGTGACATGAAGGTGTTTAGGCTAATTCTTAAGAAACGTATACAACGTGGCCTTTAGTCTAACAAGGATTTAAACAATTGAACTGTCACAAAATTTCTATTATTTACATTTTCGTTATTGTTTTTGTCTTTTTTGCATGTAGTTATTTAATCGTTTCTTTTCATCATCTTAAATTCGTTAGGAGTATTGTTAATTATTTCTAGTCTTTTCGTCGTATCTTTATCAAACAAAAAAAAATGTCACTAGTATATTAGTACTTATTGTCCTGGGCCCGGTTGTTCAAAGGCTGGATAACGCTATCCACCGGATAAATTGCTATCCAGTGGATAAGTATTGACAAAACAAACCACGCTATCCACTGGATAGTGATTTATCCGGTGGATAGCGTTATCCAGCCTTTGAACAACTGGGGCCTGGGAATTTGTGTGTAGTATTATAAATTTCAATGTACCCTAACTAACTATTATGACTCCCATCACTGTGTCTTTCATATCTTGTTGTGTAATTAGTATTTATTGTACATTTCGTAGTTAGCGTGTTCTAGAATCTTCTGTGTAATTAGTATTTATTGTACATTTCGTTGTTAGCGTTTTCTAGAATCTTCTTTGTAATTATAATATTGTAGGAGTATTTAAATACTAGTCAGGTTGTTTGTTTGGTTGTTGGTTATTCTTGAAAGAAGGAGAAGGACTCAGGAGTTTTGAATTGTAAAGTGGTAAGAGAAGTTTTCTTTTCGAGTCACTGTCAAGAGCCATTGGCAGGAGCCAGCCGTGTTGTCCATGACAGAACCCTTTTGTCAGCGGCGGCGAGTTGTTAAAAGAAGCTCAAGGCGAAAAGAAGTTTAAAGTGCACGAAGGTGGCAAACAAGAGCGAAAATAAGAAGAAAAAGAAGGCGCCAGAGAAGAGAATTGAAGATTGTGCGAACGGTGGTTGGTGTGGTAGGTTTGTCATAGCAGTTTGTTTGTACTTGGAGGAGTCGTCAAAGGTCAAGGAAAGAACTGAACTGTGTTAAGTAATCTAGTTTTAAATAATTAAGTACTTTTAGAAGAAGTAGTTTTTACGTTCGTAATTTTGTGTTTAATCTTCTATGTATTTTAAATTTATTAAATTTGTAGTAATACTTAGTCTTTTGGTGTGTTGCGGGTTTGCGGGAAGGTTTTTGCACAATCGTTTTTTAAATCTTGTCGTGCAAGGGAAAAATCCACGTCACATGAACCCATACAGATCTGACAAATTCTGAGGTCGAATTGCAATAAAAAAAATTCCTCATGTTTTCATGTCCTAGTTGACTTTCTCCCTTTGCGGTTACCTTTCGCGGAAAATTCGTTACCTGTGTCAGTTTCAATAAAACGTCACTGAGGAAACGAGAAAACATGCTGACCAGTCTTCGATTCCCGCACTTTACGGAGAATTCGAGCACCAACAAGGAAGCACTCATCTAATTTTTGCAAACAAATTTTGCCAGCACTTTCAAATTGAATGGGTCCGGATTATTCTATATCGCTGCATGATCATGCGATTCCTCTGCCCGAGTTTCCCTCAAACAGAAATCATGTTAAATTGACCGATGACAACAAAAAGATCATGGTCTCTTGCTGCTGATAGCTGCGTTTTTAGATTCATTCGACATGGCGTGGACGAAGACATTTGATTCGTTTTCGGGGTGAAACCTCCGTTTTCAAATTTCAGTCTCCGGAATACTGTCTAGGAGGCCTTAGATGCCTTTTTATTTTCACGAGGACGCGCGTGTTGTTAAATTAAGATAATTCGCGAATTGAAGAAACGGGGTGCCATCAAAGTAAGGGATAACCCGTCTTGCCATATCTCTCATCGCGTCATAAACAAATAACTCACTAGGGGATTAAAATTGAGAACCAACTTCCTCTTAACAGACTTTTGGCGTGAAAAGAAATAAACCGTCTTCCGGTACTCCTACGCAGTGCTAGCCTGGGGCAATGAGACTTGATTTAGCGCGAAAAGAAGAAAAACACTCAATCCATAAATCCACTGGCTGTTTTAATATTTAGACTTTTTTTGGTTGAAAAATACAAATTATACAGAGAGGTCTTTATGGAAGGCATTGTGAAAGAAACCAACTAATCCACATTGCAATATTGCAGTGGAACCTAAAAGATCGACTGAGGCTTAGGAAGTCTGTTAGACTGAAATTTCCAATCATTTTAATATTTGGTTATCTGAAACCAGATACTCATCTAGGGCGAGAAAGGTCCATTCTTAAGATCTATTTATATTTACAGCATCTACTAGTTCCTTGACAAAAATTTGCTCTCATACAAGCTAAACCAAGAAAAAATGATGGCCCCCTCATTTTCTCTTGGCTAAACACAATACAAAAAAAGGTCTCTATGAAGCGATATCCCACATAAATTACAATATCCATTACTTTGGCAGTGTTCCACATGTACATCCTGACGCCACTCTCTCTAGAACGTGTAATCTAAGACAGCGTCCCGGCACACTGCGAGAGAAATTTGAAAACGCAGCTTTGGATGGGTCGCGTTCAAAAGACATAGGTGTTTGGATAGGCAATTCTGCCGCTAGGTCGCCCGTCCAGATTAATCTCCGAAAACAGAGCTTTTCGAAAACGCTCTTAAACCAGGAGGAATTTGAAAAAGGCGACTCAGTTCGTTACCGTGTGGACGGAAAACATTTTGAAAACGATAGCGTCACGATAATCACGTGATTTTCCTGCACGAGTTTCCCTCAAACATAAATCCAAAATGGTCGATGATTATTGTTTTTGCATTTCCTCTAACGCATTGTGGACCAGAGGTCGGATTTCTGAATATAGGTAAATGAAAACATATGCAATGCGTTGAATTAGCTAGTGAGAGAATCAATTTGTGTCAACTGAGACATTCCAGTTCGTTCGGTGATCCACTTCCTTTGAGGCTTCAATTCAGAGTGTGATTTATTTCCTTAAAGACACAACTGACTTCATAAATTTTATCGAAAGCACAAAGGTTAAAAACCGAACATTCCTTGTATCGATGGACGTTACAAGTCTCTACACAAATATACCACAAAACGAGGGGATTGACACAGTATGCAAAGCATACGATAATTTTTATAAAGAAAACCCCCCCATACCGACACACTACCTCCGAGAAATGCTTAGACTAATTCTAAAAGAAAATTCTTTCCAATTTAATGGAAAGCACTATCTTCAAATTCATGGGACAGCTATGGGGACCAAAATGGCTGTTTCCTTTGCCAACATATTCATGGCAAAGATTGAAACTGAAATCCTAAGCAAAAGCGTCTCTAAACCTATAGTTTGGAAACGATACATTGACGACATATTTTCATTGTGGGAGATAAGCAAACCCGACATTGAAGCTTTCATCGTACAAGCAAATTCACATCACCCAACTATTAAGTTCACGGCCGATATCTCTGACTCTGAGACTGTGTTCTTAGACACGGTTATATACAAAGGCAACAGATTCAAGGAACAATCTATCCTTGATATAAAAACACATTTTAAGCCAACGGAAACCTTCCAGTACACACATTTCACCTCTTGTCACCCACCAAGTGTTAAAAATGGATTCGTTAAGGGCGAATGCCTAAGAATCCTCAGAACAAACTCCTCGAAAGTTACTTTTGACGAGAACATTTCAAACTCAAAAAACACTTGCTAGACAGAGGCTACCCTCAAAATCTATTAGACAGAATCCTGTCAGAAATAGAATTCGCAGGAAGGACTACAGCGCTTAAACAGAACAATAAAGAAAGGAAAGAAATCTTGCCTTTTGTAACACAATATCAACCATCAATATCCAACTTGAAAGAAGCTTTACTCAAAAAGTGGCACCTCATACAAAATCAACCGCTACTTCGCCAGATATTCAAACAACCACCAATCCTTTCATACAAGAAAGGGAAATCCTTAAAGGATCTGCTCGTTAGAGCCAAAATATAAAAGGTTGCAAAATATGTTTCACGCCGGTCGGGAATGTGCGGCCTGTCATCCCTTGCGTTATCACACCGGTAGAAATCCGAATGGTTCGCATACTATATACGGACATTTTTTGTCGGAAATTTCCCATATACTTCGATAACATTTCTTTCATCCCCGGTTGGAGCCATCTGAACGCCTTTCCTCAAGAACTCTTTATTTTCTACGAAGAGAAACACCGTAGGTTGGTCGGATTTGGAGGATTCAAACTGAGATAGCTAGATTCCGGAAGTTGAATTAATAGCAGTAGCGAGGCTCGTCCAAAAACGGAGGTTTCTCTCAGAGAACACTTCAAAAGCTTTCCGTCGACACTACGTCGGACCGAAAACGGATCAGACGGCTGCGATGCGATTCACCTGGTTTCTCTGCAAGTTGAAAAAGCTCTTCAATAAATTTGTTGTTCTGAAAACGAGGGGAACGCTGGTTTTAACCATTGCCTACTTTTGACTCCTGCATAATAAATCAGTTTGTGACGGCAAGCAAACTTTCAGGCAAAGGAGATAGCGAGTGAAATTGAAACAGGGAGACGCGCGGAGAATCGCTCAATCACATTAATTGAACATTGTGAGAACCACTCTTCCTTTCTGACCCGCACTTATCAACTCGTATCTTCTCATGCCTTCTTGTTTTTATTTGTAGCGATGTTTAGAGGAGAAAGTAAGCGTTGTTCACTCATTCACTGAGTATGCAAGTATGTCTGATTTTCGAGGTTAGATCAAATCACAACATTATTTTTATATCTCTCCTATTTCAGGAATCTTGTCAGCGTCTATAACTATCACAAACTATATGGCTTCAGGCCCCGTTCACGTTATGAAATCGGGTATTTCAAATTTCTCTTTATTTAGCATTCAAACCTCAGTGTTTCCGTTTACTGTCACCTATTTGGAACTTCCGCAATTTCGAACTATTTATAGTTTCCCCTGAGAGTTTGAACTGTAATTTCACCTTGAATTTTAGGTGATTGTCTTGACAGAAACCGCAACGAGCTTAACCCTGTGGAATTTTCTAAATTTCCTAACATATCCTTTGAACCGAATAGCTTTTGTAATAACTATATGAAGATAATCCGAATCAGTTTATCTCCAAATGTTTCCGAAAGGTTTTCGATCAAGCTGGTCTTCCTGACTACACAACACACTATACTCTCCTACCCACTATCTGCCACTTATCCTCCCCCCCTGATCCAATCGTTCCACGATCCATCAGGCCCCGTTCACGTTATGCTGGAGAATTTTGAAAAGGCGCAGCTTTATTTCTACCGTCCATACTAATCCGTTATGAAAACGGAGCATTTCGAAAACTCTCTTCAAACCAGAGGAATTTGAAAAAGCCAGGTTTTCGTGTTCGTGAGGACGAAAAAAATATTTTGAAAACGGAGCTGTTCAAAAGCGAATGCGTCACAAAAAACACGTGATTTCTCGGACCGAGTTTAATCAGTGATTGTTGCATTTATAATTTTCTCCGATGCAGTGACGAAAGCACTTGCGCAATGCACGTGTTAACAGAATCTGCGAATGAACGAGGTGCCATAAGAGTAAGGGATAAACCCTTTTGCCTTATCTCTAATCGCGTCATAGTAGGGAGTTAAATGAGAGCAGAAACTTAATAGTTTTTTTTGGCATGAAAATAAATAAACAGTCTTCCTATACTCATAAGCACTATTTTAGCCTGGGCAATGAAACTTCACTTATCGAGGTAGAGAAAAACAACATTTACCTTGCAAATTCTAGAAACTCAAATTCAGAGAAATATCTTTAAAAAGTCAAAAACAATGGCACTGTAAAAGAAAAACAAACAAACTATGGCGCATTGCAATTTGCAGAGGAATATAAAAGATCGGATAAGGCATGAGCAGTTTGTTGAACTGAAATTGCCAATTATTTTAATATTTGGTTACCCGAAGAGTTATCTAGCATGCGACAAAAGTGCATTCAAAAGATGTTTTTTACAAGATTACTCACTGATTATATAAATCAGGGATTGATAGGATAGAAATTGCTAGATCGTCAAAGCTGGCAATCCGACAAAACCTCATAACGAATCATCGGGGGCAACCCCGATATAAAAATGAGTTTTATCCGCATGAAAATGAGTCTGTAGAGGAAATGCATTTTCACATCAATCGTTTTACGGGAAGCTTCGTTTTGACACAGAGGCAAAAGGCAGCGCGAAAACGGCCGAATAAGTTTAAAGTACGAACACTGGAGGATCTGAGTTCCAAAGGAAATTTCACCACTTTATACGAGGTTACAGTTGGTCAGGACCTTGTCAATTCGAACTCGGGTATTTCAAATTTCTCTTTATTTAGCATTCAAACCTGTTTCCGTTTACTGTCACCTATTTGGAACTTCCGCAATTTCGAACTATTTATAGTTTCCCCTGAGAGTTTGAACTGTAATTTCACCTTGAATTTCAGGTGATTGTCTTGACAGAAGCCGCAACGAGTTTAACCCTATGGAATTTTCTAAATTCTCTAACATATCCTTTGAACCGAATAGCTTTTGTAATAACTATATGAAGATAATCCGAATCAGTTTATCTCCAAATGTTTCCGAAAGGTTTTCGATCAAGCTGGTCCTCCTGACTACACAACACACTATACTCTCCTACCCACTATCTGCCCCTTATCCTCCCCCCCTGATCCAATCGTTCCACGATCCATGGATAGTTTTCTCCCCTTTCCGAAATATGCCTATCTTAAATTATTGTTCAAGATTGCAGGTTATCGATAGAACAGTAATAGCTGAGATAGAACAAACACATGATAGTAAATGTGTGTTTAGCCCTCATTTTTCTTTTCGAGCATCAAAGTACCATATCTTTTCAATAACCTTTCTGAAACACTACGGTGCGAACCTCGGAATACACGCTCCAAAGTTCAGCCACAGGGAATTACTAAAGTGCTGATTGATAAATCGCCCTGTAGTGGCCTTTTGTGCTGCAATAACACGTGATCACATGTGATCATAACCTTTTTCCCACTCAAAGAGGAGGAGTTTAGAAAGGCTGGGCAATTTTTTAATAACAGTGCATAGTCCAGGCATTTTGTTGTCGGACCTGTAACTAATTGCAAAAGAAGCTTTCTCTTCGTTAACCATTTAGAAATATCCTACACATGAACATACTAAAAGTCCCTAAAGATCCAAGCATGGGAACACGTCTAGACAGGACCCATGAAATAAGTTGCTTTTTCCCACAGCATGAAAACGAGGCTATCAACTGGAAGTTGCTGTTTAGGGCTTTTTATTGGTATAAATCAAGTCATTTTGCCAAAACTAAGAATATATTCTTAAAAACAATGATTTTAAGGCTTAAATCTCGAAAGAATTTCCTAAAAAATATATTTCATTTAGTAAATATTAGGGTCTACGTAGCCAGCAGTGAGATCTGATTTTGCCGAAACATTACGAGAGAAAATGCTTGAGACTCGCGACCAAAAAAGTGCTTTATTGCATCAAAAGAAAGCCATACTTCTATTAAATTCTACATGTGTTATATACAATGTAATTTTAAATATGCTAGCCCTCCGAATCTTCACTTTTGTAATCTACAGTGTTCGTCAAATTTGTGCACGAAGACCTTTTGCATGCATTGGCCACAGGCGGGGCACATTGCATACCATTCTTTCGACAAATGCACCTCATACTGCTACAGTCAGAAGAACAGTTGCGTCCGATTAACTGAAGAAGCGATTCTTGGGCAGGCGGCAAGTTCATTGCAACAGGAAATACTTGATCATTAGTGGCTTTCCGCCGCCAATTTTCCATCGATCGACATGCCAGCACCTTCTCCATGCCACTGCTTTACCTGTAGGTAGACGCGCAGGCTGTGAAATCGAGCAACAGCTGCTGTTGGGGGCAGATTCTGTGGGTCAATATGAGAAGTCTTGCTTGCACGTTTTTCCAAAGTAACGCTGGTATCTGAGATTGTTAAGGCCTACCCCTGGTTTACCACCAAAAAGTGATACAAGTGCCTTTTCACCTGTAGTGACCACGTCAGAAACCGCAGAATTATGATAGCTGAAGACGTTAGCTTGTTCTTTGAAGTTAAGTACATTCTCAAATTTCTTCAGGGCTGTTGCCTTGCCAACTCCATAGAAGAGTGATGTGTCGCATCTGGTGATGGCGTGAAGAAAAAGGAGATTTCTGGAAACTTCCTTGCCCAGCTGTTCTTTGACTTTCTTCATATGCCAGAGGCGCACATTTCTTGTGTTTGCCTCTGGTCCTGGTCTATACTAGTAGTAATTGCCATCTTCGGAAGCATGATAACGCGGAAGTACTAGCAAATCTGTTCATCCCCAACTAGAACTATAGTACTCGTTCGGGCAGACTCTACCACGGTTTTGACCATAAGAAGGTCGGTGTCACCATTTGCGTGGTGTTATGCATCCTACATTCTGGAGAGCCTTACTTAGCATTGACAGAAAGCACTGTTTGTTCTTGGGGTTCGAGAGAAAATGTTATCCTTCTTCAACGTTACAGACCCGCTTTCGGAAAACGTGACAGTGGAAGCAACCTTCCCTGATGTGCGCCTCTGCTGCGTTCAGTATAGCTTTAGTTGACATTTCGTTGTACCCATCAAACACCACTATTGCTCTTCCGTATTTCCTTTGCAGGTAAGTGCAATACAAGTCGCACACTACTTTGTAAGTCGGAGAACCTCTTGGCCGTGGGACTCGATAGAGAAGAGCACCTCCATCCAGCGCATACTGTACATTCCCTTTAGGCTGCGTCTTGGCCTCTGGTGTCAGCTTTGTCCGGGGGCCATAGTGCATCTGCTTGTGCTGACTTTTGTGGCTGCCTTAACATAGATGGGGAATCGAAAAGAGCTATGTGATATGTGCAGAGCTTGTACAGAAATAATTCTTCCAGCTGGAAATTATCACAGGCGATAACGAGGCGCTGAAATAAAAGTTGAGGGTCAACTTGTACCCGGTCATCGGCAATCTTCACTGATGACTTTAAGGCCATAGTGACTTCCTGGGCACTTAGTTTGAATGAGTAAATTGGGGCTAACATTCCATTAATCGACAAAAGAATCTTCTCCCCGACACTCTTGGCTGTGTCAGGATTGACATTACTATCGGCATTTACACCATTCAAGATTTTTCTTAGGTTATTGTTAGTGTCGAGAGAGAAAGGGTTGTGGGCAGCCGGTGCCCTGAGGATGGTCCCTGTGCCCTTCATACCTCTCATCTGTCTTGCCTTAAATTAGACATATATTTGTTCTGATGTAGGGATTGATTTGAGATCGTTTTTAATCAACTTAGCTGCTGTTTTGAATATGTTCATTTGTTCTTCACTGATATCTAAGGCCCGTTTACACGGGCGATTTTTGTTGCGGCAACTCGATCCAATTTTTGTCGCGCTTAAGTAGGCTAGTTGCAACTCCAAAATCCCACGTGTAAACCAGGTGCGATTTTCGACGCGATCAAGTTGTCGCCGTGATATCGCAGGGATTTCGAACATGTTTGAAACTTGTTGCAACTTACGCGCGACAAAAATTGCATCAAGTTGCTGCGATAAAAATCGCCTGTGTAAACGGGCCTTAAGTCATCTTGGTGCTCACGTAAATGAAACTCTTAACAAGATTGCCGTAGCCGTGGTTCTGAAAGTTACTATGTTCGGCTTAGCGTTAATATCTGTTATAATGATCTCATCTCCAAAGCATTCTAAAAGGAGAAACATTGTTTTGCTTTGCGAGTAAAGGAGCGACGACTACTAGTTGTTTCTTCTGAAACAGATTTCTTAGCTCGCTTGTTGCTGCTGAGACATCATTACTCTCGCTGGCAGTTCTGATGTACCTACTGCCCAGGGACCGTAGCAATGGAATCAATTTTATCCCTTCGCTTCTCTTTTCTTTCAAAGTTACGACGTCGCCCTCACTGTTGAGACTTTTATTACAAATAACACAATTCACTGTTTCATCCGCATTAATTGTTGGAAATCTCTGTCTGTAATTATATATAGTCAAATTGAAACCTGCCAACTATCAAGGAGAACTATTTTGGCATGCATAATGAGAGATTGCTTTTTCAGTTTTTTTGAATCAGTCAAATTTGTTTTGTGTTCAAAATGCTCTAATTGTTAACATAAATGTCAATTTTTAGAAAGCGTTTTTATTCAGGGACCAATTTTTAAGTCATCTACTTGGACAATTTGAGGCTGGTTGCTTCATTAGACCTTTTTCATTTAGTTGCGATAAATTCCATGCATCGTGTATGATTTTCTTTTTAAAATCCAAGTTAGAAAATTGAAAATAAACGAAATTGTTTTAGTGTATTGGAGGGGAATTCCTTCCACATTCTAATTTTCCACTTAAACCCGAAGTGGAAAATTTGCAGGGCGCACGCTCTATTTATTATTTCATAAGTGAAGAAAGCATTTACTTCGGCTTTAATGAACGTTTCTGCCAGTTATATTAAATGCGGTGCGATTTCTTTGCATTTTTCTTTAAGTTCTAAAGAAAATAGATGAATTTACTGATGACTCAAGTTTTGTGACAGAAAAGTCAGCGCGAAGCGATGAATGAAAATCAGGATTTACACCGAGGTGAAATATTGTTGTTGGATGTTTATAGAGGCTAGTGCACTTAACCACAACTAGATAGTTTATAAAATTTCCTTGAATTAATTAATCTTAAAACATGACATAACTTTTACTTACAGTGCAAAATTCTCTTTTTTGAGATCTAATTAATTTAGCTTGTGGAAGACATAATTCACTCAGATAGCTAACAATCGTGGGCATTTTCTACAGGTTTTATGTGTTTTTTTTTTCTGACTTACGAACCTTATACAGAACGATTATTTGATTAAATTGGTACATAAATGGAGTTAACTGGGAGGAAGACACAATATATTCTCTCAATCTTTACCGGTCCATGTTGCACGTGGCTTTAAACTCGAGCGACATAACAGACAGTACTTGCAACCTCGTTTCCATGCTACACAGTATAGGGCTCCAAGAACCTGTTTTTTTTGTAAACATCCCCCACTCGGATTTTCGGGGACTTTTGATATGTTATAGAGAACATGTTCCTGGACCAAAATCCGTTAAGAAACATTCTTTTGCAATTAGTGGCAGGTTGACCCACTTTTGACGATAAAATGCCTGGACTAGCATGCTACATGTGATATATCTTTCGAGGAAAAACAAACAACAAAGTTTTACTTGGCAAAAGTAGCTAACCGATCTGTTGAGATGAATTATGTTATTAGATATATGCCTTCCTGATTTTGTTGCTCCAATGATACACACATAACGTTATTTCTCCCAAGTGTTTTTCAACTGTACATGCAATTTTGTTCACATATTATACAACAACTAGTTTCCTTCTCCACCTGCTCTCAGCTTTGTTTGTCAGCGGGAACTTATCGAGAGGAGAAGCGAAGGAAGGTTGGGTTGAGATAACGGGCGTAATGTGCATCTTTTTGGCCAACAATTAAAAAGGAGACAGGATATTTTGTTACTTGTTGATAGAGGTGAAACGATATTCGATCTAGTTTCATGTATAAAATTGCACTTATAAAAGCAACCATCATGTTAAGTTCTCATTGAGTGAACAACTCTCGAGAGAGTTTCTTAGCCGGAGCAGGTAAGTGTTTATCCCACAGTAATTTTTTTTCTTTCGTGATTCCTACTTTTCCTTAGATCATCTAATTTCATAAAAAGTTCTTAGTTTCCTTTACTCTCCAGGTTCGATGGTCATATGCTATATTCATAATATGCATAATATTACATAATATGCATAATATTACATAATATGCATAATATTACATAATATGCATAATATTAGGCACTCTAATGTAAAATTCATTTCTCTGCTTATGTGAATCATAAAACGAATTGACTACTTGATTCTCACATAATTCTGTTAATTACATTGTTTTCAACAGAGAGCCTTTCTCGTCGCGATCCAAAATGGCGTACTTTTTCCTCGTTATATTCGTCTTGCTATGCGCTGCATCTGGCAGCCATATTCATAAAAGCGGCAAACAGAGAGAAAGATCTGAAAAGGTATGTTCTCTTTGCTGATACATCGTATTGTTACCACAAATAGTCTCAAATACTTATAACCTTCTTGCAAAAAGATATGAATCGACTAAATTGGCATTTTTCTAGGTCATGGATTTCACTGTTCATATCAGCGAGGCTGGGGAAGAGTACAACGAGAAGATCGAGGTGGACCCAAACAAGCGAACAGAATTGTTTCAAGTTCCTGCTCATCCTGGAGTGGATCGCAGTGACACGTTTCATGATTTCAAACAAGTAAGCTATTTGTTTTCTCTCTCAACACCGCTTATATTTAACCAATGTTTTCTGTAACGACGAAAAGCGAGCCTTGTAACAACAAACAGGAAGTCGTAAGGAAATTAGTGGGGACTGTAGATGGTGTTGGCTCGTTTTCAAGTCACGATCAGGTTTATATATACGAGGGTCTGGATTGGGTTAACTGACAACTGACAAATGGCCAAAATTTTAACTGACAACTGACAAATAGCCTAAAATTTAACTGACAACTGACATTTGTAGAGGGTTTTACTGTCAACTGACAAAAGATCTTATTGCCCTAATATCCTTCAAAACCCGTTGTAAATAACATGTTTTACTCTTTTCGTCAAACAAATGCACGTTTTATATTAAATCTTAGCAGCAGTTCGCTTGAGTGTCAGATTTCGTTAATAATTTACTGTATGACCCATTTACACCAGGGTCATTTCAACTATGATCTCGAATTTACTCAACGATGGCTGCCAATGCCCTTACCGCGTTAATTCAGATACGGCATTCGAAAGACATAGTAAAAAAAACTTTTCTTTATGCCCTACAGTCATTTTACAAAATAAATACATACTTAGTCGTCTCAAAAGGGCTTTTCGGAATGAAGATCGTACTATCTACAATTTAATTAACTAACTAATAGGTAACTAATTAACTAACAATTAATCACTTATTAATAAGTAAATCGAACTAGCGGGATAGAAATAACAAAGGAAAGGAAAAGAAAAGTGCAATTAAGTCTCAATAAAGAATTAAGATATTTTATAAAACAGTTTGCAAGTACCAAATTAAATGGATCGATGTAATATGTTATACCCTCGTTCTTTTATAATTGTATGCTGTTCTTTGTGAATGCCTCTTGGTGCTAATTTCTTTGTTTCACCTCAGTTGTTAGGCGATGTTACCACCAAATTTCGTCGCTTTGACTTGTAAATTGTTAAAATATTGTCACCACAGAATTTGACCATGCTGCGGTTTCCGGACGACAAGGTTTGCTACGTCTTCCCTCTTCAAAACAAGCAATCGACGCCTGAGAAACTGATACGAGATCTTGAAAAGGCCAAGCAGGTGCGAACAAAAAAGATTTCCATAACATCTTGCTGCAAAACTAAGTCAGAAACTTCCTTCAGGTCCTCACTCTTTTTGCAAGCCCTGGCATTTAATTACCATAAAACGTACTCGGTCACTCTATTGGGCGATTTCGCCACAGACAGCAGGATTAATCTGTTCTAAATGGACTTATTGTTATTATCATCATCATCATCATCGTCATCTTCATCTGCATCTTCATCTTCGTCTTCTATTCAGCCTTATTATTATTATCATTACTATTACCATTATCATTATCATATATTCTTATTATCACTATTATCATTATTATCATTATCATTATCATTATCATTATCGTTATCATTTTCGTTTTCGTTTTCGTTTTCGTTTTCGTTTTCGTTATCGTTATCGTTATCGTTATCATCACCATCATCAACACCATTACTCTCACCATCATCATCATTATTATCGTTATCATTATTATTATCATCATCATCATCATTATCATCATTATCATTATCATTATCATTATCATTATCATTACCATTATTACCATTACCATTACCACTATCACTTTCACTCTTACTATATCACTATCACTATCACTATCACTATCATTTTCACTATCATTATCATTATCATTATCATTATTATTATCATTACTTATCATTATTATTACTTATCGCTAAGAATTGGTCCAAAATTTTGCATGGCCTACTTCACGGTTTGTGCATTTTGAAAAGTTCAGCCTAATTTTTTTTAGGTTCTTCATTTGTAATCCGAGTTAATCTTCTCCATCCTTTACCATCCTTGTTCCTTTATGGTTTATAATTATTACTGCTTTGGTATTTTTCGTAGTAAACTGTCAGTATTTTCAGGTTTCCTTCAAAGGTGAAATACTGTGACCCAGTTTCTTTAACGTCAGCTCAGTGAGAAATAACGCGTTCTGTAACAGCTCTTTATTTCCTTCATTCTATTAGATGGTTATTACAGAGACCAGGCGGGATGATAGCTCTTGGATTGTTGAGGGTGAACTGACTGATCGTTCTGCACTCAGTGATGAGTTAGCAGATTTTTGTGCACAGTATCCGATATACGACATGGAAAAAGCGCAAGAGAGTCTGGAGGTGACAGGAATCCAAACACAAGGTGAGGTGATAGAACTTACAGCGCCCAGCTCATTCAACTCAAACTGATTCTTAGCAAAATATGCTACGATGAGAGTTTAAATCTGCACAAATGTGCTGTTAGAATCAAACATAAAAAAATTTAATTCACTGAAAGCTTTTTTTAATGGGCACAGTCTAGATTCCTATAAAGGTATGGAGATAAATGTTTTTAACAATACACGATCACGCTGGAATGCTGAAGAGAAATGTATCATCTGGTTTCAAGTTAAACTTTTTTTTTTCGGATCTGAATGAAACAAAGCTCACAACAGCACTTTCTATGAGAGATGTTGTACTGATCGCAAGGTCGCTAAAGTTCGAAGTCACTTGATCTGTTGTATGCAACAACACTTCAAATAACATCTAATGAAATGTCCTTCACATCTTCATTCATTTGCACACGTACCACGCTCCCAGTGTCTCTCTCCTTCAACCATTCAATCAATCAATCAATCAATCAATCATTTTTATTTCTTGATAAATGTTCATTTTATAGTCGGACTGGCCGACGGATAGCCATGCTTTTCTAGTCGGACCAGTTTATCAAGAGAGATCCAGTTTATTAAGGGAGATCCTGAGAAAATACTCTTAAAATTCTTTGGTAGAAGATTTTATCTACTTCCGTTGGTTCTTTTACAGAAAGAGGAAATCGAAAGCGGAGGCAGATTGAGAGTTCTCTTAACGGTGCTGCGCTGTGCCCTGGGGGCATGGACTTCAATACAACCTACCAGATATGCTCCGAGCCTAAATTGAAGTGCAAGACCTATTCGAGCTGTTCCCAATCCGTCGGATGCGGCTTTTTCCGACGCCGGCGCCAGCTGTTCCCATGGGGTTTTGGATGGGATCCATCAGGTTGTTGGGGTCAGCACACAACTATACGTGTTACGGAATGCTGTGAATATTTCTGCGAGAACGTTGGAAACCCCAACAATGGTACAGCAGAGATTTTGGAACGGCTATAACCAGCTTTAGAACGGTATCTCGTCACAGGCAACCCAAACTTCCGTTTAGAATCAGAATAAAAGATGAATTTACCTTTATCGATCGTGTCTTTTGTTTTGTGGCGGCCATCTGGAACTTTAAATACGCTGTCAGCCAGTGAGACACCTGGAACCGGAGCTCTAAGAGATTGGCGGAACCTCCCAGACTTTGAGAATTTCATTGCGAATTTGCCGTCCCAGACTCCCTAAAAAAATCACTCGCCCCGCGATCAAGATTAACTACTCCCCACAATATCGCTACAATATCGGGCACTGCCTTTAGCAGAAATTTCTTTTGGGACCACTTTTCGACCGAGCTTTGTAGCCGCACACAAATGTGACGATCGAGACCTGGGTTCCATTTCACTGAAAATGGCGGCGGGTTCGTTTCTGAACGGCGCAGTGAAATATGTTTATCCAGATCGACATTCTGTAGGGGGAAAGCGAATGAATAAGCTTCACAGCGGCAAAAGGCGATAAAAACTTGCGTACCGAAGCAGCAGATGTTACAGTTGTTCCAGAAACTTGAATGAATGAGGCCAACAAAAATGGTCCCAAAACATGTTGACAAAACAGCGAGCGATATTTTGAGACCACTTTGGAGTGAAATTTATACACTTTTTTAGTTCAAAGCTATAACTTAGGCTCTCAACGTCATGTTAGCTTAATTTCTGGCGGGATTTTCGCGCGCTCAGATCTTCCTGTTCAGCTTTCCATTTACAGAGAACTGATATCTCTCTTTTTTAGCTCGCTAATTTTATCAATCGTTCAAGCGGTTTCTACCTTTGTGATTTACCTTCTTTGGTTGTAATAACTGGGTACGTTGAAGATGTATCTAACTCCACGAGGCATTCAGAATTTAAACAATACTTGCTTTGCATGTGTTGCTAGCTTGCTTTCATCAGAAAGGTTTTCAAAAGGTCTTGAAAGCAATTAACACAACAGTGATAAATGTCCCACTAAAGAACAGGTGAGAAGTTGTAAATCATTACCCCCAACCTCTCGATCCCTAGTAATTTTTTGTCACATGTTTAAAAGTCTTACTCTTAATGTTTTTGAATTCCAAAGATTGTCTGCTTAGTATAAGAAAGTCACCCACGTTAAATTAAACAGAAGCGTCACCTGGGTTAAAATTAAATTTTAACAGTGAAGTAAATGTACCTTCCATTAGAAATGTGCTCCAGAGAATATCCATATTGGTACCTTAGAGAGGGGGCATTTGGTGTTTATCCCTCCCCCTGTTCTCTCCGGAAATTCCAGTTTTGATTCATTCTTCCCTTTTTCTTATGTTATTTTTTTTTCGCTTATGAGCTCCCCTTCTGTATGGAATTTCCAGTAGACCCTCCTTGGGATGGGTATGGATATGTTCTGGTACCATCTTGATCACCTTGAGATGCAACACTGAATAGTAATTTTTGAGTTACAAACAAATGTTGATGAAATAAAGAAATATATTTAATAAAATTCAGTGTTGTGTTTTTTTCCCCTCCCTCCCTCTCTTATCCTTGCAGACATAAGGCAATTGAGTAAAAGGGTGACCAAGAAAGACAGTTGGCAAACATTCCAGTCACCTTGTATTCCAACCAGAATTTCCTTTTTTTGCTCCTGAAGTCAGGAATTTTTACTTTATTCACAACATCTTCAAACTCTTCCAACCAGTGCATCTAGATACTCCAATCAATGTAAAAAAGGTACAATGATGTAACTGACAACACAACTACAGTAGCTTATAAAGAATTGACATTCCACAGGAAAGCCCTGCATTCTATGCAGTACCAAATCCTTCATCAGTGCCTGCATGACTGCTCCCGGATTAGTTCATCCTGCCTCTCTTATGGGCATGCTTCCCAGCATTAATACCAGGTTTCAAGAAGGAGAACAGCAGTGTGCTGCTGAGTTCTTTCAGGAATTTTGTCGTGCTTTGGGTTACAGTACCACAAGGAGGAACTGGAGTATGCAAAACTGGGAATATTTTGTTATTCCATCCTCTGACATTGCACAGCAGCTCAACAGTGTTGACTGTGGGGTGTTAGTAGCCAAGTGGGCACAGCATATTTCCCTGGGATCGCCCCTTGATTTCACTCAAGATCAAATGGTTACGTTACGCTACTCCCTCATTCTTGACAGAGTAAGGAATTCATTGTCCCTGGACATAAAAGCCCCTACACAAAACAAGAAAGAAATCCACAAAAGAGGTGCTGCAGCAGGACCCTGTAAGTATTCACCATCAGAAAAGCCAGATGCGAAAACTACAAAAGCTGATTCGATTTCATGATCAGTAACAAGTGCGCAAAAGAAGACAGTTAAGTCAACAGCTGCACATAAAAACCAAATTGGTGCACGGGCATCAGGCAAAGCTTCAACAGTCAAGTCAGCCCCAGGCAAAGCCAGAAGATTACAATCAATAAATGCAGCCACAGACCAAAGCCAACTTAGAACCCCAAGCATCCCTGCTACATCTGGCAAGAACACTTCTGGACAAAGAAAAATCCTGCCTCTTTACAAATTGAATGACCAAGCCCCTTCTGGCCTTATAACATCGGAGTCAAGGCAAGGGCCAACTTCGAACAAGTCAAACAACAAAGCTACTACTGGCCCTCAAACATGTGACTCAGAGAAAGCCCACACTACTAACAAGTCAAACAAGCAAGCTAGTAATGGCCCCCAAACATCTGACACAGAGAAAACCCAAACCACTAACAAGTCAAACAACAAAGCTATTAATGGTTCTCAAACATCTGAGTCAGGGAAAACCCTCACCACTAACAAGTCAAACAACAAAGCTACTGCTGGCCCTCAAACATGTTACTCAGGGAAAACCCACACTACTAACAAGGCAAACAACAAAGCTAGTACTGGCCCTCAAACATATGACTCAGAAAAAGCCCATTCTACTAACAAGTCAAACAACCAAGCTGCTGCTGGCCCTCAAACATGCGACTCAGAGAAAACCCTTACCACTAACAAGTCAGACAAGCAAGCTACTAATGGTCCTTAAACATCTGAGTCAGGGAAAACCCACCCTACTAACAAGTCAAACAACAAAGGTACTACTGGCCCTGAAACATCTGAATCAGGGAAAAGTCACACTAGTAACAAGTCAAGCAACCAAGCCACTGCTGGCACTAAAACAAACTGTTTGGCTTCAACTACTAACCAGGCTAACATACCAAGTGCAAATGTGACTCCATCTACTCATGCTGCCATTCACAGTAGCATATTACATGATGATCACTGTTATGCTGATGGTGTGCCACCCAAAAAGAGGAAAATAGATCCTACAGATTTACCCACTAATGTTGCCGCCATTTTGCCTCCAGAGTATGAATATAAATGCATTGAATTTGAAGACCTGCCTGAACAGATGCAAGATAGCTTCTAAGCACGATTCTGCATAAAAAAAATATAACTTGCAAGGAAGAAGTAGACAACTGGCTGTCCAAACTTTCCATATCATCTAATATAAATTATTAAAAACTGGATCATTGGATAATGCAATTCGAGAGTTTTCATTGGCTTAGCCATCATGGTATATGAGCCATTATACCATGACCTACAAAAATGGCAAGCGTATGCGTGATTTTTTGGGCCTTTTTATTTTTGTTGTAGTCTAGTTTTCTAGTTTGGGGGCGTTTTTAATAAAACAATTATTCCACTCGCGCTTGTTGGATATGAGATGATTATAGCCAACTCGGCGCTACGCGCCTCGTTGGCTATCTATCATCTCATATCCAACGCGCGCTCATGGAATAATTGTTAAATATAACACAGAAAGTGGTGGCTGCACGAGAAGTGGAAAGCGAGTTTCATTCGCATGATGGTATATATGTCAGTGCAAGCGAAAAAAAATTAACAAAAAAAGCAAGAAGCTGCCAAAAGGAAAGCACAAGAGAAAAAACAGTTGCAAAAGCAACCTCACCCGATGAACACTGAATTGACCTCCAAAACTTGACCTCTTATCAAAAAACAGGAACAAGAAAACTGATTTTGAGAGCAAGATGTCCATTAAAATTTTCACCAAACGAACAAGCAAAGAAATGTGTGAAGTAGAATTGTGGTGGAATCACAACCACAGTGTTAACAGCTTCCACCTTCAGAGTTTCTGCCCTATCCTGCCATCAACCAAAGCTGCATTTGAAAATTATTTTGAGAGTGGTATGTCTGCATAAGAGGCATTCCACCACCATGAAACAAAACTTATGCAAGATTATATTTCTGTAATGCTATTAGCAGATAAAAAGTACTGTCCTTCACTCACTGATGTGAATTACATGTATACAACTACACAAAAAGGGGGCCCCCAATGGGCAGAGTATGTCTAAAACTCTTACGACAACCATAGAAAATTACAATAATAAAAATGGTACCAAAGGAGGAAAATTTTTTTATGCAGAATTTTGAGCAATCTGACAACTCGGAACAGCCTTTGATTGTTGCAATATGCACACCCCTCATGAGCAGAGTACATCAACTGAGACAAGCGGGAGAAATTGCCTTCCTGGATCCTTCAGGAAGCCTAAAATAAATGACAGATTCAACAATTCAGTCTACTTCGTGTGTACCCATCACCCAGCTGGTGCTTTGCCCCTAGTTGTATGGATCACACCTGGACAATCACAAAAAAACCAAACAGTGTCTAGAGCGACTACAAAATGTTCTGCCACCACATGCCTTTGGTGGTAGAGGGCCAAAAGCAGGGCCACAGATTTTTATGACTGATGACGACTCTGGACAAATTGGAGCTCTTTCAGACATCTGGAAAGATGCCTTACTACTACTCTGTACATTTCATTTCCTGCAGGCTGTCTGGCTTTGGCTTTTAAACTGCAACAACAACGTTAACAAAGAGGATTGCCAACACTTGATGGGACATTTTCAAAAACTTGTTTTCTCAACTTCTGAGAAAGAATTTCTATCAGCAGCAGAAGGTGCATTAACAGATAAGATTACTGTAAATTACCCCAATTATCAGGAATACCTTAAGAGATCCTTAACGCGACAGCAAGAGTGGGCTCTCTGTCATAGAAAGAACCTAGTTACCAGAGGCAATAACACTGATAATTACACTGAGTCGATCAATGATCAACACATTCAAGAGTGTGATTCTACACTGAATGAGGGCTTACAATTTGATTGAACTCTTCAATTTCATTACAGAAGACCTTGAAATGTACTTTCAAAGAAATTACTGGCCCTTGCCTTTGGCAAAACTCAAAATCTCCATCTTGCATCGAGGTGTTTTGGTGCAACAGGCTCAACAATCCAACTCAGTGCTGTCCAACAAAGCACGTCTGACTCTTTATAATTCCTTGTACCTAGCAGAACTAATTCAGAGTATGAGGTGGACTGCAGAACTGGAATGTGTACCTGTCCTTTAGGAAGCAATGGCAACCCGTGTGCACATCAAGCTGCAGTGGCACTCAAATATGGCATTGCAGGGATCAACGTTATTCCTGAGAGATCGGAGGAAAGGATCTGTCTTGCAAAGCTTGCAATTGGAGATCATAAAGAACTCCACTTACAAAAATTTGTTCACCTCCATCAAAACGAACATGCTATAAACATTGACATGGACACCAATGACTATTGCGTCCCCATGGATATAGATTCTGCTCTCCCTCCAACCCAGGATAATACTTCCAGCAGTCAGTCATCTGATGAAGAAGTAGACATTCAATTACAGGACATACAAGACTTCACAAGCAAGTACAAGATGACATCGAACTAAAGCTCAAAACAACTGATAACAATTATAGGGCATGCTATATGAAATACTTAGAAATTTATAGAAAGATAATATCAAAAGCAAGAGGTCAGGCACCTGTTGCTGTACTTGCAACAGCATTTGCATACCTTGGTAAAGATCACAAAGGACTTACATTGCCTATTCTTCACAATAGCAAGGCAAAAATCAGAGTGCAACCCACCTCAATATCAAGAAAAAAATCGAAGTTGAAAACATCAACAGCGCAAACAAGTGGTCCAAAGCCATCTTTCGATGGAGTAAAGGGGAAAGAAACTAATGGAAAACACCGTCTGAAATTACGGAAGACTGCATCAAACACAAAACGCCAGCGAAGTCAGGCCAGAAATGTGAAACAGAACCTTCCCAATGCTGGGCACGCCCGTTAGGTACTGTCAAAGTAACCAAACTGTAAATGCTCGAAAAATCTCATATTCTTTCTGATTTCTATGACAGTTTAGAAGTTTCTACAGCTATTTTCACCAGTACCAGCTGGTACAGGGTCTTTGGGGATGGGGTAGAGATCAGTTGCATGTAGGTTAGTTTTAAAAATTGTTTAAAAGTGATCAAGGTGCAATGCAGGTGTTGAGTGGGGGGTGGGGGGTGGGAAGGGGGAAGGATAGCACACTAGGGAAACAGCAAAACGTTAGCCAAGAATGATTTCTCAAAATCTCTCACAGTTACAGTTCATTTTGTTAACCACTAAAATGACTTTCTATGCCTTGACAATAAGAAACTGGTACAATAACAAACACTGACATGACCAGGATTGAGATCATTGTGTAAACTTGCTCTACCAGCCCACTAATGTTGCTGCAAACCCTAAGTACACCAATGTGGTACAAGTACAGTTGCATTCGACACAGTTTATAAGCTTTGTTGTATGGACGCATTACGGACCTAGATTCGTCGGCATTTATTGTTTTAATTATTAAATACATTTAAAAAGCTAATAACATGCACAGAGTACAGATTGCTGGCAGGTTTAATTGTATTGGAAAGTTTGTTGAAATAAATACTCGGCTCTAACGCGATAATTCTTGCCTTGTCTATATTTAAATCAGTGACTGCAAAGTGGTCCCAAAATATCGCTCGCTGATTTGTCAACATGTTTTGGGACCACTTTTCGTTGGCCACATTCCTTCAAGTTTCTGGAACAACTGTAACATCTGTTGCTTCGGTACGCAAGTTTTTTTCGCTTATTCTCCACTGTGAAGCTTATTCGTTCGCTTTCCCCCTACAAAATGTCGATCTGGATAAACATATTTCACCGCGCCGTTCAGAATCGAACCCGCCGCCATTTTCAGTGAAATGGAAGCCAGGTCACGACTGTCACATTTGTGTACGGTTACAAAGCTCGGTCGCAAAGTGGTCCCAAAAAAATTTATATCGGGCATCTGAGTAATGAGAAGTTAGGAAGCCATCACCTACAGGAAATAAGCCTAGTATTCCCCCAGAGGGGGGGGGGGGGGAGTATGACTACGTAGTCTCTCTTATTCTTCGACCATTTCGACTTGGGTAAAAATAACAAACAAACTGCAGTAATAAACATAACCGGAGACAACACATGTTGTAAGAACTTTCATTTATGAACTTGATGTTTCGTATGCTCCAACATAGATCTTCAGAAGTAACGGCGGTTGCATAAACTACAATTAAATTTAAAAACGAAGACTAGTACCAAATAAGTAAAGTAATGACAATGAAAAAGTAGATGACAATAAACACACTTAGAGAAATCTCCTGAATGTTTTTTTCTACAGCACATTTGTTCGAAAAGTTGCGGTAGAATCGATTACCAGGCGTTGCATAACACCGCATAATATATGCATGTAGTTTAAGACGGTGGCATGTTATGTGGTGCGCGTTCAAAAAGAGGTCTAAAAGTTATAGCAGCAGCGTTCGTTCTCCCTGTATTTAAAACGGCCTTTTGAGAAGCGTTTTCGATAACCTGTTGATATCCCTGGTGACGAAAGTTAACAGAAAAATGACACAAAACAGAGCATTTTGAAAGTGCATAAAAATCCAGGAATGAATGAGAGAGCAAATTCGCGTGTATATGACCTGTATGAAGTAGTTATTTCTTGTTTCCATTCTATTTTACACCTCAAAGCGTAAGTTGACGGAACATGTGTGCCTAATCTTCTGCCGCACTATTCTTATCGATTTGCACCGAATATGGCTGCGAAATTATTTGAAAGAAGTGTCTTAAGTGCTTCTTTTCGCCGAAATTTTACTTGTTATCGGATGGGAAAATGCTTGACTAGATATTTCTTGTTCATTCCGAAGTAGGTTAGGACAGAAATATCTTTTGTTTTTTTTAGTCGATGTTCATGAAATGACCAGAAATCGTGAATTTCTTTTTGCAAACAATTCTTCAGCACAGAAAAAACTATTGAAGTTCCCAATTATGTAATTGCTGTTTTGAGGATTTCTATTGGTTGCTCTTAATATCCATGTTAGAATAACGCGTGTCCGGACTGGTCCATTACAGCGGATATTTGCCAACAATTAAAGGCACTATTCACAACACTACAAAATATGCCCCTAACCTAAGATGAAGCCACTTAGAGAGATCAAATATAATTGCGTAGTTGAAATGAATATTGTGTTTTTCGACTGATAGTTGTACAGAATGATCCAGTGAATTTCATTTTCACAAGGCTTTTATTGTTGTATAAAAACTATACCAAAGGTTACTAAATAAATATGCATAAATTAGTGTCAAATGGCCATTTTTGCAGGGGGTCCCCCTTAGTTGAAGGGAATAATAAGCTCGTGATCAGGTCGTGCTCCTTAAAAACGTGGCAAATTTATGAGCCAGTCGATGCAAAGTAAACGATTTCTTTCGCAGTTTTCGACCTCAATGGTTAGGGTCTGGGAGCCCCTTGAGGCCAGTCACAACTGAGTGTTTGTTATACCTTGAAACTTGAAACTAGAAAAAAAAACTGCGAAGAAATCGTTTGCTTTACTCAGGCGGCTCTTAAATTTGCCGCGGTTTCAAGAAGCACGACCAGATCTCTTAGGTGACCAAAGTTCATGTTGTTGATACCCTAAGGAGTTAGTGAGTTTTGCTCGCCTCAGGAAGTTGGTGAGTCACGGCAGTTGACACATTTACCTCCAATCGGAAAACGTATTTGAGTTTAGAGGTATGACAAAACATTTTGATCTACTTTTTGCCGCAATCGTTCACTCGCCAAGTCCAACATTTGTGCCATGTCTAAGTGAAATCGGTGATTTGAGCTCCATTGTTCTGCTGGGTTTTCTGATGGACACACCCTTAAGAAATTACAACTTTAGTTACTAATGCTTTCCAAACGAAGGTCGTTTCATAGCAGCACTCGGCTGAGTCTGCGTATGTTTCTTGTGCACCAGTGAAAACCAATATTAATGTTTTTGACAATAACTTAACAATCGACTTGTTATTGTTTCAGGTTAAAACTTGAAAGCTACACTTAAACGCAAGCCTTCCCTTTGTTGACTGAAAAAGGAGCAGGTAAGTTTTCTTCTTTTTAATCAGTGATTCTAATATTTAAGGACGTTAACTTGTCTGATTGTACCAAGGTAAACTGTGGTTAGTTTTCTGAGGCATTTTAGCGGTTTCTCGTTTTTGTATATGAAAGCCTCTTCACTGTGGTTAGTGAAGCCTCCTTCGTCTTGTTGGCCAGGAATTTATTTCATTAGTTAGATATTTCTTGTTGATTTCGAATCAGGTTAAGACAAAGAGATGGCTGTTGTGTTTTAGTGGATGTTCATGAAACGGCCATCAATCGCAAACTTCTATGTAAGCATTAAGCCAGCACAGAAAAAGAACAAACATTAAAGACTCCAATTATTTTACCGGGCTTTTTGAGAAGTTTTGTGATATTGTCACTTGACCCTTACCGTTTATAACTCCAAGATGCTGTTGTTAAATGTGCGAAGGAATTTTAGCTCTGACCAGAAGAGACTGGTCCTTCCTGTAGGCGACAATAGCAGCTTCAGAATGTATTTGACCGAGTCTATTGCTCTCATTTATAATGTTTCATAAAAACCTTTCTTAGGTAAAGCGCAGCTGGGTTGAAAGTCGTGTTGAATGGCAAAACATTTCTGGAGCTTTTTGTTTTGTTTGTAGAACCTCGTTTCGTGATGAGAATGTGTATTCGCAGGTGCCCATTAGAGATACGTACCATCAATTAAGGGATGTATTCACAACACTACAAAAAAGGCACCTTACTTAAGATGAAGCCACTCAGAGAAATCAAATTTCCCAGTTAAAACGAACTATATCTGCTTTTAGACGGATACTTGTACAAGATGAGTCAGTCGATTTCATTTTTACAAGGCTTTTCTTCATGGTTGTAGAAAACAAACCAAAGATGCCTAAATGAATATACATAAATTAGCGGTGTCAGATGACCATTTTAGCAGACTGAGGGTCCCAATGACTTGAAAGATACAATGTATTTTCATCCACTCTTTTGCCACAATCATTCGATCACCAAACCCAACATTTGTGAAAATTGTGTGAAAAAAGTGGTGATTTGAGTCGTATGGTTCTGCGATCGTAGAGAAACTAAACCAAAGACAGCCACATAAATATGCATAAATTAGTGTCAAATGGTCATTTTGTCAGACAGTAACAATAACTCGAAGGGAAAAAAAATTTTCACCCGCATTTTAATTGTGCGAAAATCATTCAGCCAAAAAACGAAACATTTGCGCCAAGTTTGAAAGAAGCCGGCGATTTGATCTGCATGGTTCTGCCGGGTTTTCTCATAGACACACTCTTAAAAACTAGAACCTTTAGTTATGACAATTTCCAAACGAAATTTGTCTCATAGCAGTACTACAGTGTGTCTGCGTATGTTGCTTGTGCACCAGTGAAAACAGCTTTTCGTGACACATAACTAAAAGGACAGGAGTACCAATGATTATTGTTAAACAAATGACTGGTTAAAATACACGGTTGAGTGAAAAAGGAGCAGGTAGCCGGTTCTCTCCTTATTGGAGCGTTTTAATCAGTGATTTGGATTTTTCAGTCTGTTAACCTATCTGATTCTAGAAATGTAGACTGTGGTTAGTTTCCTTAGGCGCTTCAGTTTGTTCTCGTTCTTTAATGGAAGCCTCTTGACTCTGGTCAGTAAAGCCTCGCTCATCTTTTAGCCAGGAGTTTATTTCATTACTTGGCTGAATCATCTTGAAGTCTATTTGCTTCTAGTGAAAGTAACCAGGGTTCGCTTGTTGAATGTGGATGCAAAAGAGGTTTCTAGTTGATCTTTTCTCTCTCGAAAAAATGTCTCTGTTCGCGACAGACATTGCGGTTTTCTGCTGTAATGCTTTGAAAGGTTGAAGATCCC
>JAHPZR010008439.1:0-5000 GCA_019787425.1 Platygyra sinensis
CATTTACTCGGGATCACACAACATGAGCAAGGCGACTTGTCATCAGCTCTTCAGTCTGCACAGCGTGCGCTTGATATCAGGCTTAAACTGTTTGGAGAAGAACACTCGAGCACAGCTGAAAGTTACCATTCACTCGGGATCACACAACATGAGCAAGGCGACTTGTCATCAGCTCTACAGTCTACACAGCGTGCGCTTGATATCAGGCTTAAACTGTTTGGAGAAGAACACTCGAGCACAGCTGAAAGTTACCATTCACTCGGGATCACACAACATGAGCAAGGCAACTTGTCATCAGCTCTACAGTCTACACAGCGTGCGCTTGATATCAGGCTTAAACTGTTTGGAGAAGAACACTCGAGCACAGCTGAAAGTTACCATTCACTCGGGATCACACAACATGAGCAAGGCGACTTGTCATCAGCTCTACAGTCTACACAGCGTGCGCTTGATATCAGGCTTAAACTGTTTGGAGAAGAACACTCGAGCACAGCTGAAAGTTACCATTCACTCGGGATCACACAACATGAGCAAGGCGACTTGTCATCAGCTCTTCAGTCTACACAGCGTGCGCTTGATATCAGTCTTAAACTGTTTGGAGAAGAACACTCGAGCACAGCTGAAAGTTACCATTCACTCGGGATCACACAACATGAGCAAGGCGACTTGTCATCAGCTCTACAGTCTACACAGCGTGCGCTTGATATCAGGCTTAAACTGTTTGGAGAAGAACACTCGAGCACAGCTGAAAGTTACCATTCACTCGGGATCACACAACATAAGCAAGGCGACTTGTCATCAGCTCTTCAGTCTACACAGCGTGCGCTTGATATCAGGCTTAAACTGTTTGGAGAAGAACACTCGAGCACAGCTGAAAGTTACCATTCACTCGGGATCACACAACATGAGCAAGGCGACTTGTCATCAGGTCTTAAGTTAATTCCCCTGAAATAAAACTGACAATAGATTTTCGTTCAAACTTTGCCCACTGAATATTTTTCATATGAGAACCTCAATTTTGAAATAAAAAAGGGGGGTGCCCATACTCATTAAGGAGCACTCGGGCATTGAAAATGACCCATTTTGGTATTATTTAATGCTTATTACAAGAACGCATTCCCAGTAATAATTGTAAATTTTTGTGACCGAGACTCATGAGGAAACGCATTAAACTGGCGTCAATGCATTGTATCGGACACAAATAAACTTTGTAAGTTTGATTTAGACAAAAAGCTGAATTCTTGATTAAAATTTCAACCAAATTTCTTGACATGGTTACTATAGGGCAAAATAGAAAAGACCACAGTTTACTTGCTATTTTCGTTATTTATTCAATTTTCAGCAATAGGAATCAGATCAGTCTTTCCTCAAGCAAAATTTATGATAAGTTGATTACAATGACTGAAAAAGAAGTTGGGGTGCCCGTGCTCGTTGGTTAGCTATAGCCATTTTCCAACTGACAGAGCTCAATATCAAGGAAAATCCGCTATGTTTTCAATATGCGCGTGCACGCGGGCGCGCTAAATGACGCCATAAATTATGCGCAGAAAGGATGCGCAGTGCAATTGTGAGGAATTACTTCAAGTCTAAATAGCGTGCCCTTGATATTAAGCTTAAAGTGTTTGGAGAATTACACTCGTGCACAGCTTAAAGTTACCATTTACTTGGGGTCACACAACATGACCTAGGCGACTTGACCTCGGCTCTTCAATCCGTGCAGCGTGCGATTGATATCAGCGTTATACTGTTTGGAGAAGAACACTCAAACACTGCTGACAGTTACCATTTACTCGAGGTCACACAACATGGCCAAGGCGACTTTTCCTTAGCTCTTCACTCTAAACAGCTTGCGCTTGACATCAGCCTTAAGCTGTTTGGAGAAGAACACTGTAACATAGGTGAAAGGTACCATTCACTCGGGATCTGACAACGTAAGCAAGGCGACTTTTCCTGAGCTCTTCAGTCTGCACAGCGTGCGCTTGATATGAGGCTTAAACTGTTTGCAGAAGAACACCCAAGCACAGCTGACAGTTACAGTTTACTTGGCCCATACCCAGTAAACACAAGGCGACTTGAGGAATACGTCTGCTGTTCGTAGGCTACTTGACCTCACTCTGCGATCAAAATAGTGTGCGTTGGATAACTTCTTTGAACTGTTTGTATAGGTAATCCAATGATTTCGATATCAATTTGGAATAAATAAGCACGAGAAAATTGTTCAAAGAATACAAAAAAATTGTAACGTTAATTTGAAACTTTGCGAGCACTTAATTATTCCTAATTGCACGAGAAAAATCATTTGATTACTTGTTACATAATCTACGAGTGACAATTTCTGTGACGCTGCAGTATTTTACGTTACAAGTGGACGCAAGGGACGGACCATTAGAAAAGTGATGGGGGGGGGGGGGGGGGGGTTGGGAAAAAAAAAAACAAAAAAAATTCATGCAAGGGAAATTGCCAAGAAAAAAAATTCGTGCAAAGAAGAAGGTAAAGAAAAAAAATTCTTGTAGAAAGGAAGGTCCAGGTCCGGTTGCTATGACGTGATGTCATTTATCTGTTTGGTTCCTGTCATCGCAAGAATTTTGCGGTTCTATTGTGGTTTGCGATAATTGCTTTCAATAAAAGAAACTGTGTTCTATAAATAATCTGGTAATTTTCAGATATGATCTGGCCGCATAATTTATTTTTTTATAATAAATTTTCACAACGGGAATATTGTTCGCTTACATATAATAGAGACTTCGACTTCGAATGAACCCGTCGTCATCGGTCATTGAAAACGGGCACAAAACGAGATTTGCCTCTCGAATTAGAAGATATGGCGTTTCTCCTTACCCATTTGTGCGAAATTGATCCAGTTTTCAGTCGAATTTTCCTCGCGGAGTTAGAAGGCGCGCTGGTTTTCTTTTCGCGGGAAGAACAACAAAGAAGCTGCCCCTGGATATACGTTTGGATTTGTTCGTTGCTGAAACCATTAAGCAGTTGTTGAAAACCAAACAAAACCGGCAACCGCGATTGGCTTGTACATGAATTCAATCACCTGAGAAAGACAGAGAGAACCAGAAAGTGTCTTCAGCTAGCGCTAGCCGTGACCAACCTCGTAGAGCATCGAATCAAGACAACAAGACGAAGGTACCAAGTTATATCATCAGATTAATCTTTTATTTATGTCATAACTTACACGGATTGTCATGCTTTTAGATTGTATGGGGACTAGATAGGTAATCACTATTTTCACTTCCGAGTTAGACCCTATACTGAGTCCATCGTACACTTGTTTTCTGAAAGACAATTATTTCGGATACATAGAAAATCCGTAGGTACATATTATAAATACTCTCTGGTTTGCCCACGCAAACGTCCACGTAGTATTTTGACCTTGCCGAGGGTTAGAGGATATTTTCTGGTTTACCCAGGCTGAAGTCCGTGCAACACAGTTGCTGATGAATGCTTCAAGATACCGTATTTATTCGTTTAAGCGCCCAACCTCGAATAAGCGCCCACCTCGAATAAGCGCCCATTCTGAAGGTAGAAAAAGTTAATAAGCGCCCATCCTCGAATAAGCGCCCACCCCTACCACCCCACCCCCAAAAAGTACTTTTTAAGCTCCAAACCTCAAATAAGCGCCCAACAGAAATCAAAGGGCTCTTAGAGCCAGCTCATTCATGTAATGACTAATGTGCATTCTGCTGTTTGGTTATGAAATATTGGTACAGTTAAACCCGTATGAAACAGCAGGAATGAAGTTCAAATAGTTAACAATTATTCACCGAAGTGGAGGTAAATATCCACCACTTTCACCGACACTAAGGTGAATAATTGTTTTAGTATATACCACACAAGCTGAATAACTAACGGCCCAAAGAGTAACTTTATTAGTTAAAATATAGCGACAAAAGCCATTTTGTTTTTCTTCGGCTGCTTGGAGCTGAATAGTACTTGGCTAATCACCTCCGAGCTAGCCAATCAGCGCGCGCGAAAAGTACTATTCACTTGTGTGGTATATATTAAATATCATTAGTATATACCACACAAGGGAATAGCTCTTTTTGCGTGCACTGATTGGCTAGCTTGGAGGTGATTAGCCAAGTACTATTTACTTCGGAGCAGCCGAAGAAAAACAAAATGGCTTTTGTCGGTACATTGCCACAAATTCTTCTGGCCGCTAGTTATTTAGCTTGTGTGGTATATACTAAAACAATTATTCACCTCAGTGTGGCTGAATAATTGTTAATTATTCTTGGGAAAATATCCATTCCTCATTGGGATTGGAAATCAGACAGTCCCCTTTGTTGCAGGGATAGGCATTATGTGGGATCACATATTGTTGATCCATTACCACGAACACCAAAACCGCACAAATCATCTCAGAACTAATTGCTGTTTACGTTAAAGTGCTACTGTGATCAAAAAATTCACTTCTCTTTTTCCTTCGGATTTTAAAAGCGTGTTTGTTTGACACCTAACTGGCAAAATCTTAAGCTTCAAATTTTATCCAAAGGCTGTAAAAGCATGAGTTTAAAAGTCTGAAAGTTTGAAACTCCCGTGCTGCATTTTAATTTAAGCGCGTGCACACGCATTGCATTTTTAAACTAGTGAGTCTTTGACGTCATCCCATTCTCGATCCAGCTCTCTCAAGATTTTAAAGTTGGTAATGGCGGACCATTAATTAGGAAAATTTCAGTCAAAATAAACAGATTTCTTTTTTAAATGAAGGCTTAAAACTTCAGTCACTTAGTGGTTTAGTTACATAGTTTTGAAATACAAAGAAAAAGTAGAATTGATTTTTGGTCGCAGTAGCACTTTAAGTTAGGGAAGATTAAAAGTCAGCCTTTGGCACTAGGAGCTCTGGGTTAACAAATGTGAGCTATAATTGGTCGATGGTTACCTTTAATTTGGAAACCACTGATCAATCATAGTCCACATTTTGTATCTGAACCATCCCAGTAATGGTAAAGGTCTGCATATGAGCCAAGGGGCCTAACAGGTCAGAGCTT
>JAHPZR010008439.1:15000-17500 GCA_019787425.1 Platygyra sinensis
GCAGAAATCTATGGCTACCTTTTTGGTAAATGAAATAAATTCTACAGGGGGAGACATAACGGGCCGAAAAGTGCATGTCCAAAAAATGCAGGGTATTTGAAGACATTTTTCCGGGACGTAGATGAATAAACAATCAAAGAAAGTCAGACTGTGTGATATAAAGCGCTGCATTGAAAAAAAAATCGAGCTTATTTGTTGCGCACTGAGATAACCAAAAGTCACGAAAATAACCATATTTGTCAATATTGTGGCATGAAAACAAGCACGGTGACCACCTCTTTTTATTACGTTTTTAAACATCTCCTGTCCTGTAACGACAGCATACCAAGTTTCATCGGAAATCTATGGCTTCTTTAACTAGGGAATCACCTTAAGACCCTTGAATACTTGTCGAAAACATTTTGAAATGATCTTGCTAATTTCCTTCCCACGAGTGTGAAATTTAAGGAAAGTACACAGTGGTATAATTTTTTTTACGTAGCAACGGCTATTTACCATAAGAACGTGACCAAAAATATGGATTAATTTTAATATATATCAACGATACTTTGTAGAAAAGCTTTGATGACATGCACAACTCGAATGGTATAATTAGTTGTGAAAGGTTTTGCTTCGGAATTGTCATCACAGGCTCATTCATTTCCCTTATGAAAAGGAATATCCGCTAAAATTGAGGTAACTTTTTACAAAATAGAACAACCATCGCACCCCGTCCCCCGAAATCCAATCTGAATCCCCTCCGCTATTTTTGACTTGTTAAATGCTTAAATCTTCTTGCAAGAATGTCTATTTTTGTACCGACTGACTTCACGCCAACATTTCTACTTTACAAGGTATTTAATAGAATTCCTGAAACTTGGGCTAACCAAAGACCAATAGGTGAAAGTGAAGAATGATCATAGCAGTAAATTTTCCAATTTAAGCAGTTGGAAAGAAGGAGCCTGAAAAAATCAGGGAAGCCCTGATTTTTTCAGGCGCCTTCTTTCCAGTTGGTTAAATTGGAATATTTACTGCGATGATCACTCTTCACTTTCATCTACAACCGCAGTTCAAATATGAATTATTTCATATATACTTCACAAAGACCAATAGGGTCGTGATGCAATAAACCAAAAATAGTAACATTTTAACTTCTGTCAGGTGACAGGGGATGATTTGTCCAATGGGTGTAGTAGAAAATGAGGTTGTTTTCTAAAACAGCCTGTAAAAAGCACTGAAAACAAGAGTTAATTGCCAGGCTTAGGTTTACTGCACAGAGCAAAACAGAAACTTGCATCATATGCTTAGCTGACAGTCAAATCTTGTTTTGTAAAACAGCAGGATGTGTTGGAGTCAACACTATGACACCACCTCAAAAGGCTGTGGCTGGTTGTCATAGCAACCACTTTTAGTAACACCTTGTAAATTTAATTTCTCCTCATGAGTGCAGTGGCACACATTTCATCTTATTTCACCAAATTTAAACAAACTTTTTGGCCCTTTAACAAATCTATGGATCTTGCCATACTCGTCGTGTTTCGTTGAACATCGGACGAGTATGGCAAGATCCATAGATTTGTTAAAGGGCCAAAAAGTTTGTTTAAATTTGGTGAAATAAGATGAAATGTGTGCCACTGCACTCATGAGGAGAAATTAAATTTACAAGGTGTTACTAAAAGTGGTTGCTATGACAACCAGCCACAGCCTTTTGAGGTGGTGTCATAGTGTTGACTCCAACACATCCTGCTGTTTTACAAAACAAGATTTGACTGTCAGCTAAGCATATGATGCAAGTTTCTGTTTTGCTCTGTGCAGTAAACCTAAGCCTGGCAATTAACTCTTGTTTTCAGTGCTTTTTACAGGCTGTTTTAGAAAACAACCTCATTTTCTACTACACCCATTGGACAAATCATCCCCTGTCACCTGACAGAAGTTAAAATGTTACTATTTTTGGTTTATTGCATCACGACCCTATTGGTCTTTGTGAAGTATATATGAAATAATTCATATTTGAACTGCGGTTGTAGATGAAAGTGAAGAGTGATCATCGCAGTAAATATTCCAATTTAACCAACTGGAAAGAAGGCGCCTGAAAAAATCAGGGCTTCCCTGATTTTTTCAGGCTCCTTCTTTCCAACTGCTTAAATTGGAAAATTTACTGCTATGATCATTCTTCACTTTCACCTATTGGTCTTTGGTTAGCCCAAGTTTCAGGAATTCTATTAAATACCTTGTAAAGTAGAAATGTTGGCGTGAAGTCAGTCGGTACAAAAATAGACATTCTTGCAAGAAGATTTAAGCATTTAACAAGTCAAAAATAGCGGAGGGGATTCAGATTGGATTTCGGGGGACGGGGTGCGATGGTTGTTCTATTTTGTAAAAAGTTACCTCAATTTTAGCGGATATTCCTTTTCATAAGGGAAATGAATGAGCCTGTGATGACAATTCCGAAGCAAAACCTTTCACAACTAATTATACCATTCGAGTTGTGCATGTCATCAAAGCTTTTCTACAAAGTATC
>JAHPZR010008440.1:0-10018 GCA_019787425.1 Platygyra sinensis
GGGGGGCGAAAAAACAAGGGGGGGGGAGGGAGGGAGGGGGGAGGCGAGGCGGGCAAGGGGGCGGCGGGGGGGAGGGGGGGAGCCCAGCAGAGGGGACAGGGGGGAGGGAGGGGGACACAAGAGCCGAGGGGACGGCGGCAACGAGGAGGAGGGCCGGGCCAACGGAAGAAAAGGGGGGAGGGGGGGGCCACGAGGGAGGGGGAACGGGAAGAGGAGACACGCCGAGGCGGGGGGCGAGGGGGGGGGGGGGGGAGGGACAAGAGGCGGGGAACAGGGGGAGAGGAGCAAAGAGGGCGCGGGAGAGGGGGCGACAGGACACAGAGGAGGAGGGGCACAGGGGCAGGAGGGGCGGGCGAGGGGGCGGGCGGGGCGAGGGGGGGGGGGGGGAGGAGGGAAGGGGGAAGAGGAGGGGGAGGGGGAGAACGAAGGCGAGGGAAGAGCCAGGGGGGGGGGAGGGGAGAGGGGGGAAGGGGACGGGGGGCCCCCAACACGGGGGGGGGGGACAGGGGGCCAAGACGAGAGGCGGAGGGGGCAGAGGCGGGGGCGGGGGGAAAGGGAAGAAGGGCCGGAGGGGCGGGGGGGCAAGGGGGGGCGGGAGGGGGGGGCGAGAGAGGGGAGGGGAGCGGGGGGGGAAAGAAGAAAGGGCGGAGGGGAACGAAGCAGAGCGCGGGAGAGGGGGGCCAGCGGGCGCCGCCGGGAGGCCAGACGGAGGAGGAGCGGCCGGGGGGAGAGAAAGACAAACAAAGAGGGGACAGCAAAGGAGCACGGCACAGGGAGAAGGGGGGGGGGAAAACCAAAGAGGGACAGGCGGAAAAGGGGGGCAAGACGGGGCAAGGCGGGCCCAGGGCGAAAAAAGGAGGGGGGGGCAGGGGAGGAGGCGGGGGGGGCGGCGGAGAAAAGCCGGGCGAGGACAAGACCCGGGGAGAGAGGGAGGAAGGGAGGACGGAAGGGACGGGGCGGGGAACGCGAACCGGGGGAGAGGAAGGCAGCGGGGGAGAGCAAGAGGGGGGAGGGGAGGCGGGAGGAAAGCAGAGCGCAGCGCAGGCGGGACCGGGGGACGGGGGGCCGGGGGAGGAGGAGAAGGGGACGACGGGGAGAAAGAGAAAGGCAAAGGGCCGGCGAGGGGCACAGGGAGGACAACACGGGGACGAGAAGGGGCGGAGGGGCGGGAGCCCGAGGGCCGGCAGGGAGGAGGGGAGGGAAGGGAAGGGGGAGCCCGGAAAGGGGCGAGGAACAGGCCAGAGAGAGGGGAGGGAAGGAGGAGCGCAGGCAGACCAGAAGGGGCCAGAGGGACAAGGGGGGAGGGGGGAGGAGGCGGAGGCGAGGGGGGCGGGGGAGAGGAGGCGGGGACCCGAGGGAAAAGGCAAGGGCAGGGGGGGGAAGAAAGACGAAGGGAGAGGCGGCGGGCGCAGACCCCGAGAAAAGGGAGGGCGAGGCGCACGCGGACAAACGAGGGCCCCCGCAAGGGGGGGGGCGCGGCGGGGGAAGAGGGGGGGGGGGGGAGGGGGGAAGGGGAAAAAGAAAACGAAAAAAAAGAAGAGGGCGAAGAGAAACGAAAGCAGACGACAGACCCGGCGAAACGGCGAAAAGACGCAGGAGGGGGGCGGCGGCGGAAAAGCGAGCCGGCGGGGGGAAGGGAAACAGCGGAAGACCGAGGAAAAGCAACGAGAGGCCGAGAGGAGGGGCGAGCGAAGGGGGAGGGGGGGAAAAAGGGGCAGAAACCGAGACGAAACGGGAGGGGAGACGGAGAGGAAGAGGACGGGAAAGGAAAGGGGAAAGAGAGGGGAAAGAGCGGAAGCGGGGGGGGGAAGCAGCGGGAAAACAGCGGACCGGGGGAGAAGGGGAAAAGAGAGGAAGGGGGCAGAGGGAAAAACGGAAAAGGAAAAGAAGGGGGGGGAGGCAAAAGACCCGAAACCAAGGGAGGGAAGCAGGAAGAGGACACAAGAACGAACGGGGGGGGGGGCAAAACCCGCAGAAGAGGGGGGAGGAGGGCGAAAGACCAAGCGAACGGGGAGAGAGCGGGGGGGGGGCGAAAACGAGGGAAGGAGGGCCCGGGGGGGGGAGGGGGGGGGGAAGAAAAGAAAAAGCAAAGAAAAAAAAGGAGACAAACAAAAGGGAAAAGAGGGGGGGGAAAAGAGAAAGCGCAAAGCAGAAGGGAAAGGCAGGGGGGGCGGGGGAGGGGAAAAAAAAACAAGGCCGAGACAAGAAAAAGGAGGCGGAGAGCCAGCCAGCGGGGAAAAAGGGCGGAGGGGGGAGGGAAGAAGGGAAGGGGGGGGGGAAGGGGGGGGGCGAAAAGCAAACCAAAACGCGGCAAAGAGAACGGGGGAAGAGCAAAAGAGACCGGGGGGCAGGAGAAACAAGGGGGACAGGAGGAGCGAAAGGGAGGAGGGGGGGGCGGGAGAGGACCAGGGGGGGGGAGACAGACCCGGAGAGGGGGGGAGGGGAAGGGGGGGGGAGAGAGGAGAGCAGGAAAACCAAGAAGAGGAGCGGGGGGCGAACGAAAGAAAGAAAAAAAGAGAGACACAGGGGGGGAAGGAACGCGGCAAAGAGAACGGCGACGGGGGACCAAAACAGAGCGGGGGGCGGGGGAGAAAAGGGAGACCGGCCCGAGGGGGGAGCGAAAAAAGGGGGGGGGGCGGAGGAAGAAAGACAGCGAAAGGGCCGCGGGAACACGAACGGGGAAAAGGGAGCGGAAGCAAGGGGGAAGGAAGGGGGGACCGGGAGGAAGGGGGCACGAAAGGGGCGCGGGCGGAAAAAAGACGGAAGGAAGGGAAGGGGGAGGGAAGAGGCGACAGGAAAGGGGAAGACGAGAAGGCCCCAGGGAGCGGGACGGAGGGCGGAGAAGGGGAGAGAAGCGGGACAGGGGGGGGGGGGCGACAGGGGGGGAAAAAGGAACAAAACGAACGAGGGCGGAGCGGCACCCGGAAAAGGGGGAAGGGACAGGGGGGGGGGGGGGGAGGAGCCGGGGGGGGAAGGAAAAAACAACGAAAACAAGAAAAGGGACCCGGGGAGAACAGCGCAAGAACGGGGGAGAGGGAAGCAACGACGGGGGGGGCGACCGCGAGGGGGAAGGGCAGCGGCCGAGGAAGGAGGCACGCCGAAGGGGGGGGGGGGCACCCAGGAAAGCGGGACAGGAGGGGAGGGAAAAGCGGGGGAACACAGCGGAGGGGCGAGCGACAAGGAGAAACACAGAGAGGGGGGGGGGAGGACGAAAGGAGCAAAAAGGAAGAGGGCGCGAAAGACAACGAGGCGGGAAAGGAGGAGGGCGGCGAAAAAAAAAAGAAGAGGGGGGGGGGGGGGGAGGGGAGAAAAAAAAAGAAAGAAGGGGGGGGGGGGGGAGGGAGGGAGCGGGAAGGGGAGGGGGCCCGGGAGGGGAGCAAGGGGAACGGGGGGGGGGGAAGGCAGAGAGGAGAAAAGGGAGCAGGGAGGGGGACGGCAGGGGGGGGAAGGAGCGGGGGGGCGGAGGCGGGGGGAGGGGGAAGAGAAAGGGGAGGGAAGGCAACGGCAACAGGGCGGAGACGAGGAAAGGGGGGGGACGCGGGGGGGGGGCGGGGGGGGGGGGAGGGGCAGGGGGAGGGGGGAGGGGCAGGGAGGGGGGGGGGGGGGGGGCGGGGGCGACGGGGGGGCAGGGGGGGGCGAGGGCGGAGAGGCGAGGGGACCCGCAGGGGCCGCGGGGGAGGGCAGACCGGGCGGGGGGGACGGGGGGAAGGGGGGGCGGAGGCACGAGCGCGAAGGGGCGGCAGGGGGGAGGGGAGGAGAAGGAGGGGGGCGGGGGGCGGAGGGAGGAAGGAAGGGGGGAGGAACAAGACGGGAGGCAAAGCGAGCAGCAAGGAAAGCCAGGGGGGGAAGAAAGGGGGGGACAGAGGCGGGCGGGGAGCAAGGGGCCGGCGGGGAAAAACGGGGGGGGCGGGAGAGGGGGCGGCGGGGGGGAAGGGAGGGGCGCCGGCGAAGGAAGGGGGGGGGAGGGGGGGAGGGGGAGGGGGGGGGGGAAGGGGGAAGGCAGCGCAAGGAGGGGACAGACGGGGCGGCCGGAGGCCAGGGAGGGGGGGGGGCCGCGGAAGGAAAAAGGGAGGAAAACAAACCACGAGGCACAGGAAAGACAAGGGGGCACCAGGGGGCAAGAAAGGGGGGGGGAAGGCCGAAGAGACGGGAGGGGGCGACGGGGGGGGAGGGGAGGAAAGCGGGGGGGGGAGGGGGCCGGGACGGAGGGCGGGGCCGGGGGAACGGAGCAGAACGAAAAGCGGAGGAGAGAGGCAAAGGAAAAGGGCCAAAGGGGGAGGGGGCGGGGGACGGCAGCCGGGGGCAGAGGGAGAAAGGAGGGCGGAAAGAAAGGAGCAGCCCGCAGCAGGCAAGGGCGGGGGGGACGGGGGGGCCCCAGGGGCGGCGGGGACAGGAGCAGGGAGGGGGGGGGGAAGGCGGCCGGAGGGAAGAGGAAGGGGAGAAGGGAGGGGAAGAGGGGCGGGGGGGGGGGGGGGGCCAGGGCGGCGAGAAGGGGGAGGCGGGGGGAAGGGCGGGGGGGGAGGCGGGCAAAGAGGCGGGGGGAGGGGCGAGGCGCGCGGCGGCGCAAAGGAGAAGGGAGGAGGGGCGAGGGGGGGGAGCGGGAGGGCGGGGCGGGGAGGGGGGGCGCGGGGGCGGGGAAGAAAGGGGGGGGGGCACAAAAGGGGAGGGAGGCGGGAGGCCGGGGGGCCGAGGGGGGGAAGGGGGGGGGGGCGAGGGGAGCAGAAACGAAGCGGGCCCCAGGGGAGGGAACGGAAGGAGAAGCGGAGCGGGGGGCGGGGGAGAAGGGGGAAGAGGCCGCGAGGGCGGGCGCAGGAGGGGGGGGAGCAGAGGAGGCACAGAGGAGGGGGAGGAGGGGGGGGACGAGGCGGGGAGGGGGGGGAGGGGGGGGGGGCCGACCGGGGGGGGGAAAGGGGGGGGGAGGGGGGGGGGGGGGGGAGGGCACGAGCGGCGGGGCCAAGGAGGCGAGAGGACCAAGGAAGGGCCCGAGGAGGAAAGGGGGAGGGGCCGGGGAGGGGGGGGGGGGGCGGGGGGGGGCGAGGGGGGGGGAGGAGGGAAGGGGCCGGCGCCAAGAGAGGAAGGCCAGGACGAAAGGACAAGCCGAGGGGAGCGCCAGGGAAGGGGGGGCGCGGAGACGGGCCCGCGCCGGCAAAGAGAAGGGAGGGGGGAAACGGGGGGGCGGGAGGAGGACGGGGGGGAGGGGGACAAAGGAGAACAGGGGGGGGGGAGCGAGGCAGGAGGGGGCAGAGGCGGGGCGGGCGGGGGGCCGCGAGGGGGCACAGAAGGCGCGAGGGGAACGAGGGGGGGGAGGAAGAGAGGGACAGGCAAAGGGGGCGGCGGGGGGGGGGGGGGGCGGGAGAGGCAGAGGGACGAGGGGAGAGGACGGGGGGAGGGGAAAGGGCAGGGGGGGAGGGGGGGAGGGGGGCGGGGGGGAGGGACGAGGGCGACCGCGGGGAGGGGGGAGGGGGGGCCCGGGGCCAAGGGCGGGGGGGGGCGCGACGGGGAGGACGAAGGGAGGAGCGGCAAGACCCGAGGGGGGGGGGAGAGGGGGCAAGGGGGGGAGGGGGGGGGAGGGGGGCGGGGCGACAGGAAAGCGGGGGGGGAGGGGGCAGGGCGGGCGCCCGGGGAGGGGAGCCGGGCGGGCGAGGAGGCAGGGAGGGGAGGGACAGGGGAGGGGGCAAAGAAGCCGGGCGGCGGAAACGCGGCGAGGGACAGGGGGGCGGGCAGACGGGGGAGACGGCGAAAGAGCGGGGGGGGGGCGGGGGGGGAGGGGGGGGAGGGGGGGGGGGGGGGGGGGGGGGCCGAAGGGCGGAGGAGACGCAGAGAAGGGGAGGCAGGCGAAGGCGGGAGGGACGCCGGGGCACAGGCAACCCGAGGGGACGGGGGAGGGGCGGAGGCCAGGGGGCGGGCAAGACCAAAGAAGGGGGGGGGGGGGGGCGAGGGGGGGGAGGAGGGAAGGGGAGGGGGGGACCCAGGGGACACAAAAGGGGGGGAAAAGGACGGGCGGGCCGCCCGGGGGGACGAAGGGCGGGGGGGGGGGGGAGAGGGAAGGGGGGGCGGGGGACGGGAAGCGGAGCGGCAAGGAGGGGAAGAGCCCGGGAGGGGAAGCGGGCAAGGGCGGGCGGGGGGGAGGGGGGGGAGGGGGAGGGCGGGGGCCGGGGGGGGGGGGGGAGAAAAGCAAGGAGGAAAAGAAGGAACGAAAGGGGCGGGGCGGGGGGGGGAGAGGAAGGGGGGGGGGGGGGGCGGGCGGGGGGGGGCGGGGAAAGGGGGCGGGGGGGGGGGGGGGGGGGGGGGGGAGGGGGGGGGGGGGAGGGAGAGGGAGCAAAAAGGGGGGGGGGAGGGGGGGGGGGCGCGGGGGGACGCGGAGGAGGACCAAAAAAGAAGAACAACAGACCGGCCGAGGGGAAAGGGACGGGGGGGGGGAGGGGGGGGGGGGGAAGGGCGGCGAAAAAGGGACGGGCGGGGGAGGGAGCAAGAGAGCGCGCGACACGGGGGGGGGGGGGGGGGGAGGGCAAGGGGGGCGGGCGAGAGGGCAGAGGCAGGGGGAAAAGACGGGGGGGGGGGGGCGCGGGCGGCGGGGGGAGGGGGAGGGGGGGGGCGGGGGGGGGGGGAGCGGGGGGCAGGGGAGAGGGGGAGGAGAGAGAAGGGCGGGGGAAGGCAAAACAAAGGGGGGCGGACGGGGGGGGGCCGAGGGGGGACCGGGGAAGGAGGGCGGCGCGGGGGGGGAAAGGGGCGGGGGCGCCGGGGCACAGGGGGGGCCAGAGGGCGAGGAAGGGGCACCAACAAAAACGGGGGGGGAGGAGCGAGCGGGCCGAAAACAGGCAGGGGGGCGCGGGGGGGGGCCAGGGGAGGGCCCAGAAGCCGGGGCGGAAGGGGAGGGGGGGGGCGCGGGGGGGGGGGGCCGGAGGGGCGGGAAAGCAAACAAGAGGCAAACGACGGGGGGCGGAGAGGGGAGGGGGCACAGGGGGGGCGGGGAGGGGGGGAGGAAAGGGGGCGGGGGAGAGCGGACAAGCAAGGGGGGGCGAGCGGGGGAGAGACAGCAGGAGGACGAGGGGGGGGGGGGCGAGGGGGGGGAGGGGGAAGGGGAGAAAAAGGGACGGAGGGAAGGGAGGGGGCGCGCCCGGCGGGGACCCCGGCGGGCGAGGACGGGGGGAGGGGGGGGGGGGCGAGGGCGGGGAGCCCGCCGGGGGCAGGGGGGGGAGGAAAAGGGGGGGGGGAGGAGCGGGGGGGCGGGCGAAAGCGGGGGGGAGGGGGGGGGGGGCCGGGGGGGGGGCGGGGAGAGCGGGGGGGAGGAGGGAGAAGGGGAAAAGGCGGGGGGGCAAAAAACGCGGGGGGGGGAAGCGCAACAAAAGCGGGAAAAAAGAGCGCAAAGGAAAGGGGAAGAGGGGGGGGGGAAGGGGCCGGGGGGGGAGGGGAGGGGGGGGCGGGGGGGGCGCCACAGGGGGGGGGGGGGGCACGGCCCAAGGGGGGAGGGGGGGGGGGAAAAGGGAAGCGCGGAGGGGGGGGGGGGGGGAAGGACAAGGGGGGCCGGAAGAAGGGGGGGGGCGGCCCGAAACCCGGGGCGGGCGAGGGGGGGGGGGGGGCGGGGGGGGGGGAACGCGGCAGGGGGGGGGCGCGGAGGAGAGGCGACGGGCGGGCCGGGAGGGGGGACGGGGGAGGGGGGGGCCAGGGCGGGGGGGGGGGGGGGGGGGAGGGAGGGGAGGAAAGGGAACAGACGAGCCGCCGGGGGGAGAGAAGAAGGGGAGAGGACAAACGAGAGGCCAGGCGGGCGGCGAAGGGGAGGGGGGGGGGGGGCAGAAAGGGCGGCCAGGGGAGCAAGGAGCGGGCCGCGAGGGGAAAGGGGAGAGGGGGCGGGGCCGGGGGGCGGGGGGCGGAGCAGAAGAGGGAGGCAGGAGGGCAGGGGGGGGAGAGACCGGGGGGGGGGGAGGGGGGGGAGCAGGCGGGGCGGGGGGAGGGGCGAGGGGGGGGGGAGGGGGGGAACGCAAGAACGAGAACCGGGAACGAAAAACAAGAGCGGGGGAGGCAAAGAAGAGAGAAGGAGGGCGCGGCGGAGGGGGAACAGGGGAAGGGGGGGGGGCGAGGGGGGGGGACGAACGCGGCGAGAAGGAGGCGGCGGGGCAGGGGGGGGGGGGGGGGGGGGGGAAAAGGAAGGGAGGGGAGGCCGAAAAGAGGGCAAGCGGGGGGGGAAGGAGGGGGCGGGCAGGGGGAGGAGGGGCAAAAGAGAACGGAGGGGGGAGGGGGGAAAAGGGGGGCCGGGGAGGCGGGCGCGCGGGGGGGGGGAGGCGGGGGAAAGGGCGGGGGGGGAGGGCCGGAGGGAGGGACCCCCACAACGCAGAGAAGGGGAACGCGGGGGGGGGCGGGGGCGAGGAGGAGCGGGGGGAGGCGCGCGGGCGGGGAAGGGGGAAAAAGAGGGGGGGAGGAGGGGAAGGCCCAGGGGGGCCCCGGGAGGGGGAGCGCCGCGGGGGGGGGGAAGAGAAACGGGGAGGGAGGGGGCGCGGGCGAGGGCGGGGGGGGGGCGGGGGGCCGCAAACCGGGCGGCGGGACAGCGGGGGGGGGCCAGCGGAGCCGGGGGGGGGGGGAGGGGGAAAGCGGCAAGGGGAAGAAGGGGGGGGAGGACAGGAGGAGAAAGGGCGGGGGCGAGGAGGCAAGCGGAGGGGGGGGGGGGAGGGACAACGAGCGAGGGGGCGGACACACGGGGGGGACACGAAGGGGGCGGGGGGGGGGGGAGGCGGGGAGGGGGGAACAAGGGGGGGGAGGGGGGGGGCGAGAGAAAAAAAAGGCGGGGAAAAAAACGAGCCCGAGAGGGGGCGGGGGCGAGGGGGGGGAGGGCGGGGGGGGCAGGGGAGGAGGGGAGGGAGAAGGACAGGGGCAAGGGAGAGAACGCGGGGAAGGGGGGCGGGGGGAGCCGGGGCCCGCGCCGGGGGGCGGGAGAGGGGGCGCGGGGGGCGGGGGGGCGGGGAACAACGGGGGGAAGGCCGAGGGGGAGGGGAAGAAGGCAGAAAGCGACAAGGGGGGAGGGAAAGAGGGGGGAGGAGGGCGAGGCGGGCGAGAGGGGAGGGGGGGGGGGGGGGGGAGGGGGGGACCGGGGGGGAGGGGAGAGGGGGGGGGAGGGGGGGGGAAGACCAAGGGGGGGGGAAGGGGGAGGGGAGGCGCGCGAGAAGAAAAGGGCGGGCGGCGGGGGAGGGGGGGGGGGGGACGGGGGCAGGGGCGGGGGGCGGGGGGGGGGAAGACGGGGGGGAGAGCAGGCAACGGGGACAACCAGGAGGGGCGGGGACGGAAGACGAAGGGGGCGGGGAGGGGGCAAAAAGGAGCGGGGGGGGGGGGGGGGCGGAGGGGGGCGGGCAAACGACCGCGGGGGCCGGGGCAGAGGGGGCGGCCACAAGCGCAGGGAGAAGCACCGGGGGCAGGCGCGGGGAGGGGAGCGGGGAGGGGAGGAAAACGAGGAGGGGAGGGGCGGGGGCGGGGGGCGGGGCCGCGGGGGCCAGAGGCGGCGGGGGAGGGAGCGCCAGGGAGGGGGGGGGGAGGGGGAGGGCAGGGGGGGAGGGGGGGCGGAGGACAGGGCGGCAAAGGGAGGGGAAACGACGGGGGGCGGAGGCGGCGGGGGCACACAGGGGGGAGGCCCGGGGGGGAGGGGGACACAGAGGAGGGAGGGGGGGGCGGGGCGGGGGGGGAAGGGGAGCACAGGGGGGGGGGAGGGCGGCGCGGGGGAGGGGAGGGACGGGGGGGGAGGAGCGGCAGCACACGCGGGGAAGAAAGAGGAGAGGGGCGAACGGGAACGAGGCCAGGGGGGGCGGGCGCCAGGCGGGGGGGGGCGGGAGCAAAGAGGGGCGACCGGGAAGGGGCAAGGGGGGGGGGAGGGCGGGGCGGGACGGGCGGCGGGGAAAGAGGAGGAGGGGGGGGGGCGCGGGGGGGGGGGGGGGGGCGGGGGGCGGCGAGGGAGGCGCGGAGGGGGGGGAACCGGAGGGCGGGGGGGGGAGGGGCGAACGAGCGGCGGGGGAAGAGAGACGGAAGGCGACAAGAG
>JAHPZR010008441.1:0-37834 GCA_019787425.1 Platygyra sinensis
ACTTTCTCAGAGAATTGCTCTTAAATATTCGATCAAGGAAGGAAGAAGGAGCTGCTCGCGGAGGAATGTTTATTTGCTCGAAAAATCTTTCAGAGATGCAAGACAGGACATTGTAAGGATACAGAGAGTAATAGCGAAGCGCGCGAGTGACGTCATGACTCAGACAAGACTCAGACAAACAAACTGGAATGGTGGATGATTTTGAAGATTTCTTTAAGGGCAAAAGACAGTGTTTCCTAAAACACTTGTGCAACGAAAACCTCGCCTACATTCCCTGTATTTCCCTCAGAAAACGTTTATGTTCACTGAGACTCGCGCGGAATTCAGTAATTTGCACTCTATTTTTAGACTTCGTGCGCTTCGCTATTTGGGACCATGTGCTAGCTTTTAAGAGTGAAATATCCAGAAGCAAGCTTTATTTTCGCTTCCGTGCTTGTTTTTTTCTTTCGTTCTCTTTTCTACCCGCCGAGGTCATTTTTTCGCCTAAATCACGTAAGGAAAGCTTGGAATTAAAGTTGTCATTCAAGGTTTAGCTCCGAGGCAATAATTTTGTGATTTTTTTACCCAAACGTCGGCTTGTGTTGTTGTGGGCGACCGTGGCTACTTCGTTGAGTCAAGCAATGACGCGATCGAGGTGAAAAAAAAGTTGTAATTATTACATTCTGGTTTTCTTCCAATGTTTCGCTGAGATCTTAACATGATATGGCTGGATTGTTAAGACTGATGAATAGATAGTACTTTTGCCGATGTGTGATAGCTATTAACCCTGAAGTGTTATCCCTTCGAAGTCAGGGTTTGTGAGGAGATTTTTGTTCGGTCCGTTCTGCGTAATCAGAGATTTTATAAAAGGTCATTTCATTAACGATTCAAACGAATATAAATTTATATAAGTTTCAAGCTCAAGTTCTAGTGAATAAAACACATTTTCCACGAGCGCTGGGTTTTAATACTTTTCCGGCGAAAGTCTGAGCCGGAGTAACAGAAGCTTGGATCAACGTACTTTGATCTTCCATGTGACAGAGGTCTGCATCCGGTATCCTATGTGACAAACTGTTGTGATTGACACATTTTTCGCATTCTGATCGTTCTTAGTGGTGGAACAAAATTTTCAACATCCGGTTTCAGTGTCCGTATAAACCTGGCGCGCACGCGTAATACGCAATCCGCTGGTCACTGTCAAGATTAGGGTTGCGGGCCTCTCGCAACACTCGCTCTTCTCTTGAGTCGCCTAAAGAACGCATTCTGAATAGCATCTGTCAGAACCCAAGGGCACATGCGAGCTAATATGAACGCGAAGAGTGATTGCGTATACTCTCGGGGTCAGAAATTGATTTGAATGAAACTTTTTATCACTTTTATAAAAATATTTGGTAATTATAAATTCAAATGAAAATAAATTAACAAAGGAAATAATCACACACTCGCAGCCTGGAGCTTAAACCGGACTCATTATTGTGTCGAAACATTCTGTTACAGAGCAACACATGCCAAGGTGGCTGCTATTGTTTGCGCTTAGAAGCTAGACAAAAGCTAAGAAGAAGTGTAATTATGGCTAAATTGCGCAGACCTCAACAAAAGGGCCGACATAACGAGCGCCTTCAACTTTACCCTGGTTGCGTGAGTGTTGCCGAATTCTTGACCATTGAGTTAAAACAGCTTGGTGTAGATGCTTGAGGCCATGAAACAACAAGGCTTTCTTTTCCCTTTTTTATTTGCTTTGGCAAGATGAATGAATAACTAAACATTAATTCAATAAGTGAGAGACTCACATAAGTCTTTATTATCATCCGGGGTCCTGGAAAAAAGTCACATAAAGGTACATTGTTGATGCAGAATACATACCGCGTGATAAATGGAAAACAAACCCTTTTCAAAAGGAACTCATTGTTTGGCCTGATAATTAAGACAAGGACTGGTGAAGCGAATCTAAAAGGTGATAAATATCTGTCAGTATTTGCTTGCTTTGTTTGCCACCGCCCGAGGTGAGAAATTCGTCAAATTGTGCGCACTAGCTTAAAAAGAACAAAGTCGAAACTATGCACACACAAGTTGGTTTTAAGAAAGGACTTCATGTCATCTAGTTCTACCTTGAATCTCTGGCTACATTTCTTAAATTTTGAAAAAGGATTCTTGGTTTAAAAAACAATTGAGTGCGCACGACCGCAGTATTTTAACAAGTCACTGCTTTTATAGTCTGGTGCGTTTGTCGTCGAGATGCAGATTTGTCCTTGAAGTCCATCAGGATGTCGATGTCTTCAACTTTACACACTGCTCTTCTCACTAACATTTCAACAGAAGCACTTCGTAAAGTCACCACATCTCCAACGCCGCTCCCGGCAGACGTCAAGTATCTCACAACTTGTGAAGTCGTTATAAGTACAATTTACTTCAGCTGTGTTTTCATCGCAATTGTTTGCGGTAATGCTCTAGTCATTTCAGCCTTCGAGAAGAACTGGCGACTTCAGACCACTACAAATAAATTTATAGTGGGATTGGCCGTAGCCGACTTAATGGTGGGTCTCATATCGATCCATGCTGGTTATATGTTTATAGCTGCCACTACTTCAACGCCACACTCCATCCAGTTGGTTATGAACTGTACATAACGTTCGATATTTTCATTGGATGCGCTTCGATCTTCCAACTCACTGCCATCAGCTTAGAGAGATGTATAGCCATAGTTTGGCCGATCAAGCACCGAGGAATCCACGAAGGCGTCTTCCGATCGATGATCTTTGTCGCTTGGGGTTGCTCGGCTTTTGTGGCAGGACTGTATCCCATTCAACTCAAGCACTGGGAGGACGGTTATTCGGTATTCATCTTTGCCCTGTGCTTTGTTGTGCCGTTTATCGTTATGTTTGGAGTGTATGTACTAATCTACGACACAGTTGCCCGGTCCGCGGACCAGAGTGCACCCCGAGCTGGCAGCTGCCACGATACACAGAGAAACTCGCGTTGCGGGTACCGTAGCTTTAGTCACGGGAGTCTTCATGATCGCATGGTTTCCGTTTTTTGTTGTGATCGTGGTAGCCACGTACAACTTGGAGATCCTACCCGAGCCTCCCGGACTCTTCCGGTTAATTGCGTTCGTTAAAGCGCTCCACTACACGAACTCGGCTCTCAACCCGTTGGTGTATGGCTACCGCAAACCCTGAGATGAGGAAGTCAATGCGTGCCGTGGCTATCAGGTGCTGTCCGCTAATCGCGCAGCTCACGACGACGAGGCCATCCTGCCTACAGGGAAGATTGAACCCTCAAGGCACGCAAGGCTTCTTGCCCGGAACCTCGTTAGCTGTGACAAGCATGTTTGAAAGACGAAGCACTCCCAGCAGCGGTGCTATGACAGTTGTTGCTTACGTCAATCGAGATGGAGACGTAGAGTCCGAGAACAGCTAGTTTCCGTGGATCTCTAACTGAGCACTGAATGGTCGAATCATTTACGATGTGGATTTAAGACTTGAAGACTCTTTATCATTGCGTTAAAGGATACACTGAATTCCCAAAAGAAATAAAATATACTTAGTGAAACGAGCTGAATCAAAAAGAACGGAAAAAGATCAGAGATTCTTTAAACAACAAGGATACTGCAAAAAGACTTGTTATTACTGATGTAGATTTTATGAATTTGTTATCCAGCCATGAATTATAATCATTGCATAACATTGAAAGGTAAACCATTGTAAAGGATACATTCGGTTATACGTTCTCAATGATACTATATTTATACATTCCGCGACTCGTCCTCGGCAGACTATATATAAGTTAAGGTTAAAATTCGGCAAATTGTTGAAGGAGGTACAATTTATGACCTCAAACTAAACAAGTTTTAAAAGATAGTTGTGATAATGCACAGCCTAGCCGGTTGCAGTTTAAATATTGTATCGCAGCCTTGCCTGACTATATAAATGCGTCTAATCAAGGTTCCAGGGCTTTTACCGTGAAATTTAGAACCAGTCGTACATAAATAAAGTCGTTGATAGTGCTATTCTTGGTCTATGTTTGATGTATAAATAAAAAGAAACCATTCCTTGTCAACCTGAATCAGATCGGGTAGGCGATTCTGCTATATAGCCTATGATAACAGAATTTATGTGCTCCACACACCTTGCAAAGAAAACTTGCACCCTCACCCCCTCCCCCTCCCACTGAAAAAAAAAAAACTATGAGAAGTCAAATAGGCCAAAGAGTGACAGTCCGACGGATCGGACATAGGGAACGTGAGAACTTAATTTGAGTTTGTATCAAAACTACTATTTGCAACTATCTATTGCTTAGCATGGGCTAAAATTGAATATGATCAGATTATACGAAGGCAACTCAAACTATTTTGACTTAATTAATACCTGTGGAGACTAAAGTAAGTCAATCTCAGTTCATTTCATTTTCCTTTGTTAAGATAAATATTACGTTAGTCGCTAATTTTCTTCAGACTTTGTGTATGCTGGCGCATGTGCTATCGCATGTCAGATTTGCAACATGTTAGAGTCCAAAGATAGTTTTTTGCTTATTTTATGTTCTAGTTGGAATCGCATCTTGCCGGTATCGTTTGCATCTTTCTCATCTTATTTATCGGGTCTTAGAATTAATGGATTCATCCCATCGATAGATTTGAGAGAGACTGAAAGTGAACTTGGAGAGAATAAGACCTTTATTTGAGAATTCCTGCGTGTTCGAATCACTCTCTTCTTTGAATCGTTTTGACGTCATTTGTGGGTTAGCTGGTTTAAGATTTAGATTGCGCTACCTGTCGCCTACCCAAGGATCACTGGGTTGCCTCAGTTTGATTGGCTCTCGGTTGGTGTTAGAGGAGCAAAACGACTCAAGTTTGCGAGACAGTGTCTCAGGGGGGATTAAGATGATGGTGGCGGGTGGTAGTATGGAGAAGGCGTGTTGGGTTATGGGCCTAGTCTCCTCCATTTTGGAAACATAAGAAATTTTAAAAAGGTTGTGAATATTTCCGCCTGGACAGCTACGTTATTGTAATTTCTACTTTGTGACATTGCTAGTATTTTTAGTGAAATAGTTTTTAATTATTAGGTTCCAATTCGGTGCAATTCTGAAATTGCAACATATTGGGAACATGCCGTATTGGTTCTGTAGCCCCAGAACAGGTCACCACCCCCTGAAAAATCCTGGATCCGCCCCTGCGGTAACAGCTTTACCTTATTTGTCATAAATAACAACCGGGCACAGTATACTTTGTACTCTTAGATGCGCATGACCTCTTTCCTTTTTTGCCAGTACAGCATGGATGAGTCTCCCCATTAATGGAATGAAACAGTATGAGCAGGAATTCAACCCACGTAACTTTCAAAGCTTTCTCATTCTTTTCAGAACATTTCCTGAATGTGCCCTAACTTGAAAGGCCTGAGAAAATATGTTCTTTTAAAAAATTTTAGGCATTCCGTGAATGGAAACAGGGGCCGCGAATTTTCTTATTGCCAAATCCCAACCAAGGCAGGAAGCCATAGAGCTCAGGTATAAATGGTGCATCATACACAAACTAGGTATTAAAACGCAAGACCGCTGATTCGAGTCACCGTGTAAAAGATGGCGGACTCGTCGGCGGACTCGAGGGCGAGAAGGGCGAGTGGTTCTGCAGACGAGCAGAGGTGTTGAGAGTGGAAGATTTTGGGCGAGAATAACGTAGGTATCAAGCCAACATGCTAATTTTGGAAGAAGCATAACACTATTCGGCTGCCATTAAAAGGAACATGGAAGACATAGATGTATTCTTTATGGATCCCACTTTTATTGATCTTCAAGTTTACTGCCTGTGGTTGGAAGGCTTCTCCGGTAAGGCTTCGCGCTGTCATCAATGAGATATTATTTGGTAGTTTAATTTAACACCTGTTATGGTGGCCTTGTCGTTGTCCTCTTTTTATTTGGCTCAATGATTTGTGATAAGATTTTAAAGAAATTTGTGCCCCCTAGCCCGTAGGCTCGATCTCCAGCCGTTATGGGAGTCAGCGGGCTCACAAAACGGCTGGAAATCGAGCCTACCTAGCCCGGAGCTAGTGAATTTTGTATATGTAGTCGGGTTAGTGGATTCCGTCCTGTTTTATAAGCTCACTTCAGGCAAGTGAATGTTTCTTGGAGAAAACTTTTTTGAGCAAATTCAAATTGCAGAAATACTGTGAAATTTGACAATATTGCATTAACTTGAAAATGAATTAATTAATAATGCTGGTGACGTAAAGTAAAAAAATAACATCGAAAAGAAATTATGCCTCATGTTTCCAAAATGGTGAGGATGGGCTGGGAGGGAGGAAGGGGGGGGGGGGAGGGTGGCGTGTAGGGGTGACTATTGAGGACATTTAACTATTGCAATTGTATTGCAATAGGTCACGTGAATATTGCGATACTATTGCGATAGTGTAGGTACTATTACAATAGTATTGCGATAGTTTTCAGGAATGTCTGTATCTACTTACAGTAAGGACACTCGAACCGTGAACACTTGACATTTTTCTGTACATTTTTTTTTTGACAATTAAGAAATAATGGTTCTTCTTATGATGTATAGTGTTACATGTTTCGCATTTTGTAAGTGTAAAAACATTAAATACTCTTATCAAAAGGTCGAGCCCGCATTCTATAGTCACTAAAAAAATGTACAAACAAATATCAAGTGTTCACGGTTCGAGTGTCCTCACTGTAATGCCTTATACTCAAGAAATATCTAAGAAGTAGTAGTCAATACAGGTACTGAGGAACACAATGGATGGTGCGACCCTTTTGGTGGTTCAAGAATCAAGACGCTAAAAATGTTTCTTTTTTGCCTTCAGTTTATCTGGGTGGAAAAAGGTGTCTTTATTTTCCAAACTGGTTAAAATGTTTGAAGTATACAAACTATTGAAACTATCAATAGTTCGCTATACTATCACAATTGTTATCAATATTTCATTTTCACTATCGGTCCATGGCTATTGCAGCATTAACATCGTGATGCATCAATAGTTCGATGTATTGTTACGCCCTTAGGACGAGGGCTGCATGTGTATCATGGTGGGAAGGGAGGCAGGGGTCCAGGTCACCCTTAAACCTAAACAAGTAGTTCCTCTGACAAGTTTCAGTGTTTTAACTAAATTATGTAGAGGCTTTTATAGGAAACTTTCCAATCCCTGTTTTGCAATTGAATCAATGTTTCTCAAATCTACCAGAAAATGAAGCTGCTCAGAGGAGGGAATGCGATGAAATATTCAAAAATTTTGGTGCATCTCATGCCATCATTCTGAGTGATACTTACGACCAGTTTCGCTTGTTCTTCATGTTGGAACGCTTCTTGCAGTCTCCTCCTATGCTCACCAAACAGATGCTGTTACAGATTTCACCAGATGTTCAAGATATGCTTATTGAAAAGTATGATTCACGTTATTCAGATAATGGTTTTCGTACTCACTGCACAATAATTAATAAATATCGGTAGTTGAAATTACTTAATTAGAAATTTTATTCAATTCACTGAGTGTGTACTTGCACCCAAGGGTTTTGTTAACTTTTCCAACCTAGGGCAACTGGTTTTTACAAGCAATCAGCGGGTGAAACTTTTTGAACTGATTTTCTTCAAAAGAAAAACTTCCCTCTAGATGGTCCTTGTAGCCTGTCAATTTCCCTTGTGTCTGGCCTAGTGGGAGGCGCGGTGGCCTCATGGTTAGTGCGCTCGTCTCCGGATCGAGTGGTCCGGGTTCGAGCCCTGGCCGGTGACATTGTGTTGTGTTCTTGGGCAAGGCACTTTACTCTCACAGTGCCCCTCTCCACCCAGGTGTATAAATGGGTACCGGCGAATTTAATGCTGGGGGGGTAACCCTGCGATGGACTAGCATCCCATCCAGGGGGAGTAGAAATACTCTCAGTCGCTTCATGCTACGGAAACTGGGATAAGCTCCGGCCTGATGGGCCACTTGGCTCGTATGCAGACTTTACCTTACCTGGCCTTTGCAGATGAAACTCCACTTGCACTACAAGGCACTCGTGAACCAATAACAATGTAACTGACTGGTGATGTGGAAAGTGTTCTGGTTTTCTTTTTTGACCTTATGTTTTGTTTTTCATTCTGGGTGATGAGGAATAATGATCAAGTTTACTTCTTTATTCATTTATCACAAGGTATTATCAGTTTGACAAGGTGGTAGTGCGAGAACTCTTAGGCAAAAAGTTGACTGGACGTTTGAGGAAAGACTTGGATGACATCAGTGAGAAGACAAATATACCTCTCAAAAGTTGTCGCCGACAGGTAGGTTGTCATTGGTGAATGTACAGTTTGGGCGATTAATTGAAGGCTTTCGTGCAAAAAGGGCGTATATCGCTTTTTTGGCCGATTTTCATTTTTTGCAGGATCAAGCTAATTTTTGGCAGACTGACTTGTTTTGACAGGAAAAACTTCGTTCTGTAATTTTTTTGGTTGATTTGCGCTTCGTTTTCGAGAAATAACGTATGCAGAAAAACTCAGTTTTGCAAGTGGCATCTCTTGGATATCTTTTGTTTAAACGGAAAACAAAAGAAACCTTTTGTTTCGCTAAACAATGAAGTCACCGAAGCGTCGCCAGTTTGCTGCTTGTTCTTCAAACCGAGACACGTTTTATTATCCATATAATTACGCGGGTTTCTCACTACTGCTTCATTAGCTCAAGCGATAAGGCGCTAGATGAGTCACGGCCGTGTTTGTTTCGACGTGATGCCAGTTCGGTACGAGGTCTGTCGTAATTTTTTTTTTTTTGGTTTATTTATCCTTTTTCTTCCAAAACCCGAAACATCTATTTAAAAAGACCGTCCTGTCGTCCTGTCCCATAATTATTATGGGATTTATAGCTACCGGTAATTAACTCTGAATTCAAAGGCAGGTCTAAAGCCCCCCAGTAGCTGGGGTTGCTGTGTTGTGCTCATTGTCAACTCTCATGTCATTTATTACAAGATGTGTACATCTATCTATGCCACTCTATATTGTCTCTTTGTTGGTGTGGACAGCTAAGGTAACAACAGTCCAGTTGCATCAGGGAGTCTCTGAAAAATAGATTAAACTTGTATTTGTGTAACCCATCTCTTGGCATGTTCTAAATGACATCGATGGCATCTGTGCAGTATTCTTAGAGTTGTTAAATTTTCAATCTTCTCTCCTCAGTTTGATAACATGAAGAATGTACTTAGGACAATAGAAGAGACTGAGGGGGAAGGACTTGCTGACACTGTAAAGAAGGTTTTCCTGTTGCCAGATCCTTTAGCAAGGTATCTTAAACTGACTCTGTATTATGCTCATGAACTGTAGTAACACTGTGTGGAGGCATGGTAGCCTTATGGTTTAAGTGTGCTCACCTCCAGGTAAAGCAGTCTGGGTTCAAGCCCTCGTTGGGGACATTTTTTTGTGTCCCTGGACTCTCACAAAGCCTTTCTCCACCCAGGTGTGTCAAATGGGTACCAGTGAATTTAATGCTGGTGGGTAAGCCTGTGATGGACTAGCATCCCATCCAGGGGGGAGTAGAAATTTAATCCTAGTTGCTTCATGCTACAACTTGGGATAAGCTCCGGCATGATGGGCCACTTGGTGGGTATGCCTTAACACTGTACAGATAACATAAAATGTAAAAAAAAGCACATTGGTTCTAGTTCAGGCTGGTTAGAGGGGCCAGATAGCTACTGGAAGAGACAGAAAATCCAGATAGTTTTTATTGTTTTTTTTTTTCTTCAACAGGCAATATGCATGCATTAGCTTTATGGCTATCAATAAGATTGAGACAGGAAAGAAAAGGTTGGTGTTAACAAATTGCATTTGCTATGATGTACTCAGACATTCAGACTTGTACAAACCATTGTAACCTTCCAAATAGAGCGGTTTTGAAATATTAGAAAACTTTTTACATGGCACCAAGCTACATTTGTAAGACTTCAGGGATTAAATGATAAAATAGAAGACCGACAGAAGTGTTTTATTGAATGTCCTGGCCTTGACCTGAAGTTTATTCAAGTCAAATGATTTATTCCTCCTCCCCATTGACAGTAATAGTTTTAATTTGGTGGCTATAAATTTAGAAGAAAGACAGAATAAAGAATAGAAAAACCTGGTTAGTTATTTTTGGCTTACAGTAGTAATAACTTTGTGGATACATGTATTTTTAGCTTAGTTAGACAAGAGGTGTTTTGAGGTTTTTTAATGCTGTGTTATTGAGTGAATGTACATCAGAAAAATGAGTCTAAGGCAGGCAGTCATTAAGGGCTGTAACCCATAGCATCTGTTACAGCTGAGTATACTTGATTTTCCCCTGATGCTACGAGTGAAATTGCCTGTTGATAAAATTCACCCAGGCACAAAGAAACAAATTTGCTACAGATGACTAAAACTTTGATGGCAGCCTTGTAAGGTTTGTGAAAACTGTTCAAAAGTTGGTTTTTACACGTATTTAATAGGTTGTCATACCTGACGTTTGATGACCTTGTGTTCTGTGCTGAGCAAATGTTAGACCATTGGACCGTTGGATCAGTTGAAGGCTCATCGGGTTAGTTTTAAACAGTCTACTGTAATGAAGTCTCCAAAAACTGTGTACCTGTTATTTACCAAGCTTGTTCAGCCATCAGATGGCAGGGTAGCAGCCTGAATCTTTTTTTTAAAATGTGTTTATGGATCAAGGCTGAACCTCCTCCAGGAAACACATAAAAGAAACAAAATTATTATCAACAATTATTCCATGATCGCGCATTGGGTATGAGATGATCGATAGCCAATGAGGTACATACATGTTGCACTGAACTGGCTAGAACGATCTCGTACATGTATCCATCAAGGACAAGTGGAGTCATTGTCTTATTAAAAATGCCCATGAAATATAGAGAGCAAAAATGAAATTAAATTAAAACTTGCCCAAAAGTTATGCATACCCTTGCCATATTTGTAGAACATGGTGTAAAAAGAAAGAAAAATTGCATAATATACCTGCTAAGCCAAGGAAAACTCTTGAATTTCATAATTCAGTGAACTTTGTAGCTACTTGGTCAAAAGCCTATCTCACAATTTCTAGAGCAAAGAATATGTGTTAGTTGGAGCATGGGGCATTTCTAACAGAAGGGTCTATAATGATTATATCATAATACGAAATGAGTACTAAGAGAATGAGGCATCTATCATGAATCAAGAAAAAATATTGTTTCATTTATTTACTGGTAAGTGTTGTTTGTAAAATCAATTTTCACATTCAATGCTAATCCTTACAACTGACTGCTAACACTAGCTAGATAGTAAGGGTTTTCTAATAACAGTACATTCAACAAAGTCATTAACTAACTTATTAACCTTTTGCTAACTTTTCACAGCATCTCATCCACAATCCTTTCACAAGGTCATCTGTAGGCATCCTTTTTAAGGTCATTGGCAATTGCTTACTCTCTAATTGTTGTTTCAGTTTAAATTCATTTTTAGTTACTAACAGAATGAGATACTACATGTAAGTAAAAATTTGAGAAAGAAGTGGGAAAATACTCATTTTATTTTTAAACTTTAACAGCAAGTAATCAAAGGCCAATTTAGTATCTGGTGATGTTTCTTACTTGAAACTTAAAGCGTATTGTCAAACTGTAAATTAAAAACTAATTCTGACCAAACTATATGAAAGTGCCAAGGTTAGGCTTCTGATTGGGTCATTGGGTGAAGCAAAACACAGGTGGGCAGAGCACTCTGGAGAGGAAAAAATCATCTGTCTTGCTTCACTAACCTAACTATTTTTACACTTGGCAGGTGTTTTTTGTCCTCCATTTTTTTTTGCCTTGTTCACAGGCTAGCAAAACAGTCATTGCAAGCCTTTTGGTGACTAGCCTGTGAATGCAGGCATATTTCCAGATGTCATTTGTCTCTGCCGACAATGTTGTGACTGTATTTTTCCTGGTGACTAGCGTAGCTTTTAATTAGTTCTATAGCATAAAATTGTAATTGAAATCGGTTCAATGATCAGAGAGGTGTCCATTATTTTATAAGTGTGTGGGGCCATGAATTAGTGTTCAATTCTGGGATGCATCAGCTATAGATGTCTGCTAGCGCAGGGTTGACTGGGTATGAAATTGTCCAAGAATCTTGTTTAGGATGTGTTGTTATAAGTTGCAGTTTTTTTTCTGTAGCTGCTGATGTGGGAGACACAGGCGCTGAATTTGACAGAGTTTTTCTTCAAGAGCTAAGAGATCTGAAAGTGTTTGTTAATGACAGAGAGATCGTGGAGGAGCATAGGAGGTTTTTAAAAACAAATTTTGCTTTTTAGATTTAAACAACTATGTGTCATCCAAAACGTACATCACGCACTTTCCAAACTCATCAAGAATTCGTCAAAATTAAGCAAAGGAAATTATGTCCATGAGGGTATTTGTATATTTGATCTTAATTAGTGGATGATTTTATGGTTTTATTGTTATTTCAGTCTTTGTTTTATGACCTCAGTTTTAGAAGTTTTGAGAAGATATATCAAGCACTGAAGATAGTGTTTAACCTCATTTCCAAACACCTCGAAGTTCGTCAAAAATACTCCGCTACACGTCGTATTTTCAACTCTCTTCTCGGTGTTTGGAATGCTGTCATACATGTTCATGGTCTTTCGTGCTTGATGTATTACAAAACACCCAAGTGTAAAAACACGGTATGTGTAACAAGGGGGAGTTGTACATTGTGTCTGGGTACAAAGGTAAAGTTTGCATATAAGCCAATTGGCCTAGACCACGAGTACGAGTGATTACTTCATTTCCTGTCGAACCATAATTATTCCTCTCAAAGTATATTTGATGTATCCTATTGAATTTTTGTTTTTGCAGTTTGGTCTGCAGTGATATTTCCAAAAGGTTCACTAAAAAGCTTGCCAAGTCTGTGGAATCCAATTTTAAGGTACAGTGCGAGAATCAAGAGATAACACAGGCAGACTTCAGTTACTTCTCTTAAGCTCTGGCTTACACTTATCTATCTTGAATCCTTTGCCGTCTAAAGATGAAAGTTATTTTTCTTGCTAACTGTTACATTGCGACCAGTCAAACCGGGCTACCTAGAAGAAAGCTAAACTGAGAATGTAAACCGTAAAATTTAAACTGAGAATAATGCACTGGTAACTTTCTCGGGACGACAAGTAATGGCCCGTTTGACATGAATACATATTACATGTAAGTAAGGATAGCACCACCCAGCAAGGAATGCAGAAAGATGCTAAATTTTCCACACCTTTGCGATTGTTCTATCATACTTCTGATTGGATAAATCAGTAAAACTTCAGGTAGCTGTATATTTATTTATCCTTAACACATCAACTATTTTCCTTTCAACAAAATCTCTTCCGAGTCTAAATACCGCGCTAATCCCATGTGGGGAATATTGGAAAATTGGAAGCTTTTATTGTCTTTGTTTACGACGGGAGTTTTTTATAATACATTTTATTTCCTAAACCTGCTTTCCATCGGTTGACAAATTAATAACTTTTAATGCATGGATTTTACATGGGCGATCTTCTTTTCTTAGCTGAACAAGTTTCTCTTTTCCTTTGATCGCTCAGGGTTTCTCGAAAGGGTTAAAAGAATTCTTTTTAAAAAAAAGACATTTGTTTCTTAGCCTAGTTTATTTTTCTCTTTTTCATTCTCTCTTTTTTTTTGCATTTAGAGTCTCTGTCGCGCTTTGCTTAATATTGCTGCTGGCCTCATTCATAGTAAAGAAGTTAAGGATGTCTTGAGTGACTTTGTGGAGAAGGTACTTGTAACTTACCTGAGGCCCGTTTCTCGAAAGCCCCGGAAACTTTTCGGGCCCGTAAAGCCATTTTCAATTAATCTGTATCTAAAAACGGAGAGGTGTATACGCCTGAAACTTCTTGTATGAAGAGACCTTCTGTTCATATTAATAATACGTGAATAAAACAGCTCTGTAATCATAAGGTTCGAGATTTTGCAACGGCTTTCCGGGTGCGAAAACTTTTCGGGACCTTCGAGAAACGGGCCCCAGTGTGCGGTCCGCTTCCTAAAACCCTTATCCTATAACCTGTATAAGGGAGGACCCTCCCCCGGGATTCATGGTAAGTTGCAGAGTCAAGCGTCATGCAAACAAAATGTCAAGAAGCCAAAAGATACTGTTGACAAACATAACAACAACACTCTAAGGTAAAGTCTGCCAAGGAGTGAAGTGGCTCACCAGGCCGAGCCTGAAATGTGGTTTCTGTAGCATGAGGCGACTAGGAATATTTTTACCCCTCTCTGGATAGGATACTACCCTATTGCGGGGTTATCCCCAGCATTATCGTTTCCAGTACTCATTAATTTTTTAGCACCTAGATGGAGAGAGGCACTGTGAGAGTAAAGTGTCTTGCCCAAAACACAACACAATGTCCCCGGCTAGAGCCCGAACCCGGACCGCTCGATCAGGTGTCCAGCGCACCAACAATGAGGCCACCACGCCTCCACAGCACATTCTCTGTACATTTTCAGTAAAAATGAGAAGCACTTGAACAGTATCTGTGGTCGAAATATAGAATTAGGTGGCTTGTCAGCTTCTTCTGCGTGGTTTTTTTTGACTGACTTGTGGTTGTTGTTATGCGACAGTTCATAGAGCCATGCAAGCAGCTTGAATGGGATTCCAAAGAGACAGAGATGTTTCTTACTTCTTTAGTGGATACATGTAGCAAGTTGGACTCCTTACACAGGTTTGATGTTAACTTGAATTTATTATTCCAAGTGCTAGAACGCCATTTGAACATACTAAGTCAAGGTAACGCCGGCGCAAAATATGAGTTCATATTGCAGTAGCTGTATAGTCTTATTTTTGTTAAGTAGACAAAAAAATGATACTTAAAATAAACAGTAGCGCGAAACTCGGATATTTGTCCATGAACTTTATCTCTAGCTTCCGAGAAGGGAACAGCTGTGAGCTTTGAGGAACAGATTTTGTCCAAGGCTACGAATGGAGGCTATTGTGTTAATCGTCCTTCAAAAATCTTAACAACGTGCTCGGCTTTGAAAAAAAAAACCTAATATTACCCAGAAAGTATTGACATATACGAACTGATCCAGGACATTGGCGAATCCGCCGACTTCATACGTTGGCGAATGATCGTTGGCAAACCAGTGATACGTTAGCGAAACAACAAGTATATTGAGGAAGGAAATGTAGAAAATGAAACGCATTTGCGTGCCAGCTATTCACGAATTTGCGTTAATAAGAATTCGGGCGAGCTAACTTTTGGTCGGAGCGAATCGACTTTCCTGAGGAGGCGAAACGGATTTGGCCATGGACGAAACAACCTGCTGGTAGTTAACTGCAGTTCACTACACGACCACATTGTTAGCTATTGGGTTCTGTAGTGTTAGGGATTTTTTGTACTACGTATATGTTTTATGTTGTTTTTTTTTTTCGTTCACAGAAGCTGTCTTGAGCGTCTGATTCCTGTGTATTCTCGCTACATGACCGTCTCGCAAAAGTGCATTGTGAGAATGTATCATGATTAAGTGACGAGTAAAAGAAACCACGACATTCCTGAAGTCAAGTGCCTTTAAGCCTGGCTGAGTTTCTTATGTTAGGCACTGGTGCAGGACACTCCACACGGCGTGCGCAGTTCCACTCTCCTCCTACCAGATGTAAAATCTGAGAGCAACATGAAATATGCTCAAAAGAACTTGTGATGCAATGTCGAGAATAAGAGCGAGGTTGGCATTGAACTCGTGGAAAGGGGGCGAAAATTCCTAGCAAAGATAGACCTGCGCGGAAGAAGAAAATTAGGATTGAACTCTCCAGGAAAGAAGATACACGCTATGTACTCCAAGTTGAGTTTTGTTTTCGAGTTGCTATGCCTAAATGGCTGAACAACATGAAGACAAAAGACACATTTATCAGAGGTGAAAGATTAAGTGATTATCATGTATACCTGAACGAAAATGAAGCATTGCGCAGCTGCCACAAATCTTTGCAATGAGGATGAGCTGAGAGAATGCAAGGTTTAATGTTTATCTGTACAGCTGCTTACTAAAACGTGGCTTGCGAGCCCAAAAGCGAAACAAACAAACAACAAAAGCTAATCTTTTGTACATTAACTGCTAATTCAATAATGACACTGCATTACAGATTCCTGCAACATTCGTGATTTATCGTACTTTTAACTCTAATTTAATCCAAGCTGGCTTTTATTAATCAAACGAAATCACTGCACCGATAAAATAACAGCCCTCGCTACATAAATGTATCTACAGTAAATTTGAAAAAATGAATATAAAATAGCTTAGAAGTCGACAACTGCTGACTAAGAGTTCTGACAACTTTTTTCAGTCCAGTACGCAGTCTCTGATACTGATATCTCTAAGCCAAACCATTGCATAAAAGAAGTGTCAACGGTAGGCCATTTACGAGTTTGTCTTGTCTTCGTGAAACCTTCTATATGAAACTGAGGTCATTTTCATGCAAATCAAATTCATCGAGGACTCATTTTGAAATAAAGGCACAAGGTAACTCGCAAATGCATATATTTTACCTCCAGTTATCAGTAGTCTTCGGCGTAGTGGGGCTCTATTAAGCCAAAAAGGTTGTAGACTCATTTTTATACTGCTAACCTCGGAACTCGGAATTCCGGTGAAACAACACAAGGATAAGAAACCTTGATTCGAAACAGCGACAATCGTATTTGAGAATTTTATAGAAATAAGGCTGTTAATACAAAAAAATAGATCCTCCAAAACATATTTCTTTGCTAGAGGCTTATATATTTTAATTAAATTGTGATAGTTGAATAACGGATTTCCCCCCCGCCCCAAGAAAGTAAAATTTGCTCTAGCGAATGAGTATGCTTTAACCTGTGTTGTTAGCAAACTTGCATACAGTCAAAAAACTAGCAGACGAAAAACTAAACCAAAAAATTCTTAGAAACTCCCACAGACCGGCATAAATCATCTGTGCGGCTAAACTCTACCATGAAGATGTAAAGTTCTACTTCCTGCGTCTAAGAGATATACAATGCAAGATTCTCACGATTTGGTTGTCAAAGTTTGTTTCGTCAGTCCAGTGGAAATCCTTCAAATAATTCACGAAATCCTTCATCTTCATTGTTTTCAAGTTCCTCCTTTACCCAGTCGATAATAGTACCAATTTTGACACCTTCATTGGCGATGTACTTGAACTTGCCAGATTTGCCTTCAACAGAGAGAGCGCATTGATGGATGCCGATTAAATTCCACATGTCGTCAAAACAAGGACTTCCTGAAGAACCACCATCGGTATCCGCGGTATAGCGCAGAAACGGCAAATTGTATTCACGATTCGCCCTTTTTAGGGTTGAAAAAAGGCTGCGCTTTTTCGCTGCAGATCGATGCACTTTGTACCGGTGGTGCTCGACAAAGGCATTGTCGAAAAGTTGCAAACACCTATCGTGGGAGTTTAGGATCTGGTTTTGTCGCAAAACCACCATCTGTTTGCTGTTCTGAGGAAACTGGATTATGTTGACGTGGGTACCAGGCTGCTCAGAACGGATCGCTCTTTCGCAGTAACCGATGTCACTCAGGCTGAATTTGCCGTCAACGGATCTCTCGGACACGGCGACAAAAGCGACGTCGAGTGAGACATCTGGATGAGCGAGAAAGAACCTTCCTGGTTCAAGCTTAAAGATGATCTCTTTGGGCATTTGGTAAGCGCTGCTATGAGGATCTATTCTCTCGAATGTGACCTCACCCTGCTTACAAGTCTTGAAAACATGTGAAGCAGTAAGAAGGAGCCGTTTGGAGACCATGGTACCAGTCCCTTGCCTGCCATTCTGCAAGTGGATCTTCCCGACAAACCTGCTGGCTTTAAACCCTTCGTACAGAAAGCGACTGCTCTGTAACTCGCCATTGAACAGCGCTTCTTCTTCTAATCCCGCATGCATTCTTTCCTTGATTAACTCCCACAGTCCAGCAATAATTCCCTCATGTGCATCGCGAAAGCGTGTTTCGGCGTGGTGCCTGTCAGTTAAAAAAGAAAGTACAATTGTTTAAAGTGGGGCGCATCATATTGCAGTTGACTTTCCATCTCGAATCTCTTCCCATCCGAGACACTGTGGAAAGGTGTCAAGACACTTCTTAGAAAAGACCAATTTTCGAGCGCATGGGAAACATTACTTCCTTAATTGTTTTGAGTCTTATCTAAGCAATCGTCAACTATAAGTGTCTAGTGAATGGTTAGCTGTCTGGTGCGCGTGCTGTTACCTGTGGTGGCCCACAGGGAAGCCTTAGTGGTCTCCTGCTTTTCCCGAAGCCTCGCCAGGTACACGGTAAGCCGATGATACAGGTATCAGCATCGCCACCCGAGTAGCTTATCAGAACTTGAATCAGCACTAAACACTGAACTGGCTAACCTCCATGAATGGGTAAACGCAAATAAGCTTAGCCTGAATATTGCTAAAACCATAAAAATTAAAGGTCATGAAATTGAAAGAATGCCCCACGCCAAATCCTTAGGAATCTACATCCATCAAAATCATTCTTGGTCCAAATATGTTAATGAGACTGCCAAGATTTATCTCCTCTGGTATAGGCACACTTTAAAAGGTTGAGGTCGTTCTATATTGCTATATAGAGCTAATTTTGCCTTCACTACACAACCGAACACATACACAGGTTAAGGCATGGGAGCGTTGGTCAGCCAGGCCCAAGATCTGTATAATTATGACAATAAACTTACAACAAAGTGGATAATAGATACATTGAGTAACGTCCTACATGCGCCAAAGCCGGACACGTAAACCCCGAAAAACCCCTTGTTAGGAAAAATAGGGACCGTGTACCCCCGACCAAATGCAGTGGCGCCACCTTTGGGGTTTTAAGGTTGATTTCTAAACAACAGAATGAAAAAAAAAAAAACAATTCATATGACATTAATTACACAATAAAAATGAACCTTATGAGAAAGTGCTAGTGGCAAGGCTGACCGTAGAATGTCACAAGTTTCAAAACCGTTTCTTTTTACAAACATACTTCCCATGAACCCTCGCGTACTACGCTCGCACCCAGTGCTCTGTTCCGTGTCGGCAAAGGGGGATTTGACCCTCTTTGACCGTCTAACCTGGCAACATAGCGGGGAATTTGACCAAAATTTTGCAAAAAAGTCAAATGCCCCGGGGTTTGCCCGGGGGGGGGGGGGGGGGGAGGATGGGCGCATTTGGAATTGACCAGTACATTACAGTCTCTTCTGGTCATGAAATAGGTTTGCACGGCGCGTAACTCACCTTAAAATCGCGTCCATTTCATCCTTACCACTACGATTACCTGAAAAATATTACCATAAAAGTTAATTGATAAAACTTCAGTATCGAAAATATAACAATTTGGAGTTTGCGTGATTCTCTTTGGTTAATGAACAATCATTCAACGAGCGCGCTTTGGATATGAGACAGTAAATAGTTTGCTATAATCTTCTTATACCCAACAAGCGCTAGTAAAATAATTGTTTCATTAGAAAATTAAACGCATTAAAAGAATCTCCAAAAACAAAAATTGCGCATACGCTTGCCATATATTTTCGCTCGCACGCGATTGCTCTACGCGCGCCACGTGACGGGATATTCTCTGGCTAAAACTGGAGAATTACCGAGTGATATTCTCAATTTCTTTTTAAAAACCGCACTTGTTAGGAAAAATATTCGAAGGATAGTAAACATAATCAGCCTTCATTTGGTCCGAAAATATGTTCGGGTATTTGACTTTAGACATAATCTGTTCCTCAGAGTTCATTCCGCTTCTCGAAACAGATAAAATGTACGAGGACAAATATCCGTGCATATTTCCGCGCCAAATGAAGGCTACTGTTTATATATACCATGATGGCTATTTTATAAGCCGATGAAAGTTATTAATTATATATCAGCAAAAGCTTGTTGAGGCATAACGTTCGATGTAAAGTTCTTATTTACTCTCACTAGCACAGGACCGTAGGGGACAGTGGGCTATCATCATCAGTCGCGTTTATGTACCGGTCAAAGCCGCCCATCCCAGGGAATTTGACTTTTTTGAAAAATTTTGGTCAAATGCCCCGCTTTGTTGCTAATTTAGACGGTCAAATGCCCCACCCGTTAGAGCTTCAAAGAGGGTCAAATCCCCCACCCTCCAGGCATGTTAAAGCAACTGTGGAAACAAGTTCTGCAAAATTTTCAGCCACTACGAATTTCTTGTTCAGCTTGTCTTTGCTCCACACTTTAAACGAAGGCTCACGTGCTCAATCAAAGAATTGCGAAATCCTTTTGCTTTTGACCGCTGACAGACGTTTTGACACGAAGTCAAATGCCCCACCGTGCGGGCCTCATTTTGGGTCAAATTCCCCACTGTACGGAGCTTAACGCGAGTCAAATGCCCGGGGATTGCCCGGGGGGGATGGGCGGTTTTGGAATTGACTGGTACATTAGCCATGCCGGTACTAGGCTTTTGCATATTATGCTTCTATTTCCCCACAAAAATGCTCCACCTTAATGCTCTATTTTTTCCACTAAAATGCTCGGTTTCCCACAAAAATGTCACTAAAATGCTCGTTTAATGCTCATACATAGAGGTTTTAATTTTCAGAATAATAGTTCAGAGCGCTTAACAAAATCGTATACTTAGCATAACAAGGTAAGAACAACGCATGTAAAAGTTTTAATACACCAGAAGATAATTCTCTCAATGATATGTTGTTTTGTTAATCCTTTTTCCCCTTTCGGTGATATTTAAGTGAAGGGGTTAAGTTTAGTCTTCATTTTCTAGTAAAAAATAATATTTATTTCTATATTCTGTGGAAAAAATAATAATTTTCCGGGGAAAATGCCACTAAAATGCTCGAATAATGCTCAATGCTTTTGCCTCACTAAAATGCTCGAAAAAATGCTAGCATAATGTACAAAAGCCTACTCTGTACGGCCCTCGCGCTAACAAGCAAATAAGCCGCCACTTCGTGATTTCTAACTTTCTTTCACAGCATGTTCTCTGAGTCCGTTGTGTTTTAGAAAGGTTTTGTTTTTTAACCTGAGGCGTTGCGTGACAACCCCAAAACAAGAAAACTTGCGTGATCGGCATGGAGGCTTCGTCGCCTGCAACACGTCACATCGCGTGACTTCTAGTTTAAGTAACTGCATCACGCAAGTTAAGTTTTTCCGGCTTCTGTAGTTTGTTGCATCATAGCTGTGGCGTATTTCGATCAGTTAACGTTATAATTAGTAATGGAAATCTTTTGGGAACAGGCCCCATGCCCATAATGTAAATGATAATTTCTTCAACGAGAGAAATACTTTCACCGCACTTTGCATGCTGCAGTCGCCTTGCTCGACACTCGTTTACGCGTTTGTCGCATTCGGACACGAGACAGTCACAAGGGTTATATACATGCATTAAAATACTCTGAAATCGATTTAAAATTGTAGTTTATCAACGGATTCTTCGACAAAATACAAACAGTGCACAGTTTCACGAGCAATAACTTATATAAGTGTCAAATTCATCGAATCGCGAGTGGTGTATCGGTGTTCGTGCGTTGACTAACAATCAATTTACGTACCTTGATCTGCTTTTGTGGACATCGCAGACTAGATCGTATCAGCCAAGTATTTCGGATTTGAAGTCTCTCAGATCTAGACACAAAACAGCTTGGTAATCGCTTTCACTTCGTTTATAGTTTTTTCGGTATATCGCAATTACTTTCGAATTAATAAATGACTTGATTGTCCCTGTTATTCGGGGAACTCCCGCCACGCTCTTGCACACCTATTCAACTTCCTGTTGTTCGTACACAAACACAGTGTTTCTGTCAAAAAGGTCAATTTGCAATCCCGATTTCCCAAAATCACCAAGTACAATATCACCTTCTTCTACACCTTCTATAGAAGTTCCTGTTGTTCCTACCAAAAATTCTCTCGGTCCAATGGTTGCAATCTAGCTTTTTTTTACTGATCGCCTTGAGCTTGCCCGATTCAACTGTATGGGCTAGCGTGACAAAATCACTCGGGCGGAAGTCATGCGATCGCTTATAATCGGATCTTTAAACGTCGGTTTCTGATTGCTTTTCGTAATTTTGTGTTTGACCACACCATGCAAGCAGAGCCTTTTCGTTGGGTGGAGATGAAAAAGTCTCCTCTCCGCTCAAAAAAAATTTAAAAGTGGCGCCGTTTACTGTTCATCTTAGTCTGTAATCTGTTGACAGAGAGTGCCTCCCCCGGGCACAGTACACGTGTAACTGATTACGAAACTGTTTATTTTCTAGTATAGTGGCAGAAAGGATCAAAGATTTATTTTCATCCAGTATGGCGATTGGTTTATTTTAATTTCGACGCTGGGAATTATCCCAAGAACAGGAGGGGACGAATCCCGTTCCGGAACATCTTTCACGCACTTCGTGACACGGGTGAGTGATGGGAGATCATAGGTACCAAATTTCAATGAGGCGGCTAGTCCTAGCTCGGGCTTGGTGCCGTAGGATCCAGTCAAGGGATTTAATTCCTCCCGCGACTGTGCTCGAAGGCGTAATTTAATAACGATAAAAGAGGGTCATAAAAAAAACATTAGACTGAGTTCTGGGGCAGTTACCCTGGATACCAGAGGTCTTCTCGCTCGCCACCGGCGAGGAGCGTCATTCGCCGCTCAATTCTGTCTCCCCCAACGAGAAAAAAACCTCTGGCACCCAGGGTACGGGGCAGTGGGCTTTTCCAGGTCTTCAAGTTTCTCTCTCTCGACATTCTTGTCCCCAGAGCCCACGATCCTTCTGGCCTGCGGCAGGAATCGAGAGCTCTGGGAGTAATCATTTCAGGCATGCGCCGTAGATGCAGACTGTGTGAGACCGGATGGGCAGAATTCGGTTATTTCCTTTGCTATTTCAAAATGGTTGCTCCCAGAGCTCTCGTTTTCCGACCGCTGGTCAAGGGGAACGAGGCTCTGGGAACGATATTGCTCTCTCAAGAGATGTTAGAGGTTTCTATGGCTACTGATGACGTAGTCCTGTGGAGTCACGACGGCGGTGACCTCTTGGACTGCACCCAGTAAAGCATGAATTTATTACCTTCGAATTTCGCAATTTTCTAAATCTGTTCAGAGCGTCGATTGGTCTCAGAACTTGCTACAGCTAAATATGTAACGCCAGCATTTAACTCCAAATAAATAAAAGAAAAATTATCCGCCCTAGATCGCGTTCTCCAAAATACGCACAACTTTGTTATGTCACGTTGTTGTCGCGCAGACAACGGCAGAGAAACCGGTACAAACTCAATCAATCAATCAAAGATTTATAGCGCACGTGCACGGCCACATCAATTTACTTAACCTGTTTCAGAAGTGCCTGAAATTTTTGTCCGAAAATTAAAAGCATGAAAATTTGTGCAAGAAATGTACTTGTAGATATCAAGTCATAATCCACCAAGGAAACAAAGATGACTGAAGGAATCGATGGAACAATCAAAAGCGAATTTAACACAAACTTTGGTATACAACTTTCTATCTCAAGATCAGGACGGAGAAAAAAAACTAAGGTTTATTTTTTTAGCGGAAATTTCAGCCCATGGTAAATAATGGGTTGTGAGCTCATACATGTGCTGTGAGGTCAAGAGGAACAGTTATTTAATAGCGATCGATCAATAGGAGCAAGCATTCAGTCTCGTACCCAGGGTCTCCAGGGGGGCATATTAAATGTATATTCAACGTCTACCGAGATCTTTACAACTGAAAAGAAAGACGTAGAGCTGATCTAACGACTCAACTAACTCTCTGGGTAATTCACAAGGTTGTTGAATTCCGTTGTTATAGGGTTACACCAATATGATAGTCATACTTTGCTTTGTTATTAAGCGAAAGACTTGGTTTTCTAAATTTTCTTCGAATGCGTCCAGTTTCGACAGCACATTTCAAATGTTTCTGTTCAATCGTTGCTGTTTGCTGAACATGTCTACGGGCCTTTACAAGCTCCTTTTGTTGGCTACCCCTTCTCAAGGCCCCTGTAGTTCTGGTTCGAGAGGGGCTTGGCTCTTCTGGGTCTAAATCCATAGGCGTGTTTGAGACCGTCGTGTGCATGGGCCTAAATGTTATACAGATTTTTTTGTTTCTCGATCTGTCTTTTTGACTTTCCGTGATTTTTTCTTCGTCCATATTTCTCTTTCTCTTGGCACTTAGCGAAGTTATCTGTGAATCCGTAGGTTTCAATTTCTCTTTCGCTTTGCGTATAAGCTCTTTGAAGATGTTAGCATCGCGAGGAAGAGGCCGTATCGGGAAATACGCATGCGCAAATGGTTGCATCCGCAGCTGATTGGTCTTAGTGACAGCCGCGTCTTGCCAGTTGTTATGCGCAATCCTGGGCCCCAGACTGTCGCCGAACACATCGTACAGCTGTTGGTAGAGCTGGAGAGGATTGGATGTGTGACCGGTCGAGCTCGACCGAGATCGAGTAGAAGCTACGGGGGCTGGGCGCTGGAGTACACTCGCCCCAGCCCACGGGGAGAGATTGGAGCGCAAGACTGGGTGCGAGTTGTTGACTTGAAAACTGAGAGTGTTCATGGGTACACCATGCTGCTTTGATTTCAACAGACATCCAGCGGCTTGCTGTAGGAAAAGAAAAAACGATCAAGAAAAATAAGCACTATAATGTTGTTTAAAAATTATTTCACCAACAGCAGCACCTAAGGTAGCAGAACATAAAAACAGCAGCAATGGCAATGGTTTGCATTCCAAACAACACTGATCATCAAGACAGTCATCCATAGTAAGTAACTACCAACCCGTAGGCTTTCTCCCAGGCCTTTGCGGTCATTGATTTTAGGTTTCGCCACGGACCACGTGACCCGAAACGAATGACCGAGGCGAAATATTGAGGCTTAGGAACTAGGCAAAGTAGCCCCAGCATCTAGCACAAAACACAACAAAAACAAAACAACAGCACTACTTGTTTACCATACCAAACGGCAAAACTTTAAAATTGACAATATTCAGTCTTCACGAATCTCTGTGGAGCATGTAATCAACATGGAATGTTTAGTCAAGTTTCAGACTTGTCTCCTGAGAAAGAGCTACTTTAAGGGCGCTAAAAATAGATACGTAGAATGAGCTTCTCACATTGTAGCCCTCGCAATTTTTTATACTGATAAACAAACCACATGTACAGCATACCAGAAGAGCGCCATGAACTTGGTAGGCTTCCTCTTGAAGGAGGGCATTTGATTGGCTGATATCATCTAAAACTTGTTGTAACTGGTTCCAGTAGGTCCTCAGATGGGGCATAACATATTGCTCTAAAGCCTAAAATAAGCACCAAGGCAAACCAGTTTATTTACTCATCCGTGCATTAATGAAATAATGTTCGTCTGGACTGTATTATTTGCTGACTAAGTAAGTCATTAAGGCACATCAAACAGATTTTTGCCGGTAGCTGGGGTTTCACACCCACCCAGTTTACACCCACATCGACTCAGCTAGCGATCAAGTGAACAAAACAGGTTTATTTCTCGTTCTTTAATCCATTGAAGGTTAAGGCGAACTCAAAATAGGAAATTTATAGTGAGTTCCTGAAGGGGTGCAAATACGGTGGGTGCAAAACAGGTAGCATTCGTTCTATTTTGGCCTACATGTATTTAAAAGTTTCCTGTAAGTGGAGCCTTATGCTCAGAACTCATATGGAATCACAAGCAAAGAAACTGGTTTCATTGAAAAGCAAAAAAAAGATCACTGTCTTTTTTTTACTTGAAGCCAAACAAGTTTATGGAACATTTTGTGTTTCTACTCATGGTAGACAACGAGTCTGTGTTTGGAATCTCACGCTGATTTTTTTTTGTACCTCAGGTCCCAGTTCAGTCAGTCCTACTACTGCTCCATAATGTGAACAGAAAGGACGCCCATCATCTAACAACACTTCTTGTAGTGTCATCAGCAGCTGCTGTCTCAAGTAGTTTACTGGGTTGCTACATTTTCTATGCAGAAAAACAAAACAAATATATCAGTCATGTGATTGGTTAAAGTTCTGTTGTTACCAAGAAATAGTGATGTCATGCTGACACGGGAACAGGTGTTATGATTGATTTAGGGCCCAGTCCTTCACTGGGGAGGAATGCGTGACACATTATAGTGTCTGCAAAGGAGGCTAAGGTTTTTCCTTACATCATGCACTTGATGTCTCAGTTCAAGGGAAATAGTGAGTTTTGTCTGAGGCCCTAAATGCTTCACGATGGGAAACAAAACTCATTGTTTCCCACATGGCCAGTCATCAAGTGCTTTGTTCTACCTCCAAGCTCCAAAAAAGATAAAAAATGTAAATAAATTGTTTGCTTGATGCCAGCTGACACACAAATTTGGGTTGATTTCAAGGTGCAAGATCTGAACACATGCAAGTCGAAAGTTCAAGTTGTCATTAGAGCTAGTGAGTTTTGTTTCCACTAACTTATAAATAACCCTCAAATACTGGCTGTAGTGATTACAAGGTTGTAGATGAACTCCGTTTGGAAATAGACAGCCTGTACATTTTCTTCTTTAGAACATACCTACTGATACGAGCCAGTATGTGTGCTGCCTCATCCCTTAGTCGCCAGTGATCATTTTGTGGATTCAGCGATGCAGCGAGAGACTCAAGCAGACAATACATGACAGCTGTTACAAGCTGTATAACCTGTCAAGCAAACATAATGACCATGAGGGAATTTATTTTTACTTCTGAACACCAATGAAGATCGAAGTATAATATGAGACAGGGAAGAAATTCACTTTCTTCATTTGGCCGATTCTTTAAACTTTTTTGCTTTTGCACTGACCAGTGTGCATCACTGTATGTATCATTATTTTTAAAATTTGCCATTGGATCTCCAAAAGTAACAATAATGTTAATGAACTTTGCTTGTAAGGGGTACCTTTTGTATGTATTGTTATTTGTTTGATCACTGGGTTCTTTCAGCATTAAAGTAGGCCTGTTCCTCAGTACAGTGGAACCTCAATTTAACGAACCTCTATTTAACGAATTCTTCGATATAATGAACATAATCCGAAAGCCCAAAAGTAAAATCTACCTCGATATAACGAATTACACTGTCAACAAGCGACAGAAGATAAATGCTGAACAGATCAACAGTCAACAAAGCCTTTAATCTTTATGGCAAAGAGACAGCAACCTTTCAGTCAACGACTTATTATATGTCATAAACATTGACACTATTAATAGTATTTCCACAGAAGTCACCTGTGTCACAAATTAATCATTAACTATGACCTCGATATAATGAACAATTTGGTCGTTTGCCCTAAAATTCGTTATATCGAGGTTTTCGATATAACGAGCCCTCGATTTAACGAACAAATTTGGCCGGTCGCCGGCAACTTCGTTAAATCGAGGTTCCAATGTAGTGCATTTTCACTAAGTTGAGTTCTACCACCTTAAGTATTTTTCTCAAGATAGATCTGAAATGCACATTTTAAAACAGCTAGTACAATGTCCTTATTTACTTACATACGGCTCGAGGAACAATGAAGGATTGTCAATCAGGGATCTGACCATACTCAAAAGCTTACTTAGCTGTGTCAAGTCATGGCTGTAGGACTTCACCTGAAATAAAATACACAAAACTTAATCACGTCTGCAAAAAAACCCTGCACTTAGGATTGCCCTCTGTGCTCTGCAAGAAAAATCTTGCCATGATCAAACAAGCCAGGCAATAACCCATAACATTAATATTATTATGGACTACGCTTAATCATATGTAATAAAATTGTTCATGGAGCAATAAATCTCAACTAAATGAAGAATATTAATGGTCAAAATTTGAATGGCTTGGTGCAAGATAGGCGCAAGTGACTTTTTCAGGTAATTTTTTTTTCCAGACCTTCAAAAGTGCCTGAATTTTTGCATGTGCTTTTCAATTTAGAAGTAAAACATTCCCTTGTATTTTTTTCGGCCGGTTTGCACTTTGCTTCTGAGAAAAACAAAGTCAAAATATTGAAGCGTGCACAATGAACGCATTACAAAGCGGAACAAGAGCATTTCAGACAAAAAAAGATACGGGAGAATGTTTCTCTACTAAATTGAAAAGCACATGCAAAAATTCAGGCACTTTCGTAGGAAAAAAAATTTTACCTGAAAAAGTCACTACGTGCACCAAGCCATTCATTTGTTTCTCTCACCCCTGATGCAACAAAATTCACAAAATATGCCAGTAATGAAGAAATCTTTGGATTTGTTTTCAGATCACTAAGAGCCACCTGCAAATTAAGAGGAAAAAATTTACTCTTAACAGCATGTTTATTTATTTTTATTGAGCTCACTGGATACATGCATCATGTGTAACTATACGTAATATTAACGATATTAGAGAACAGACCTAACCCATTTTTGATTTGGCATCAGCGTTAGACAGTTACATTACACATGTACCTACATTCTAAATACAAGCTTTGAGCCCAGAATGACATGAAAACTATTTGTATAAGACCAATAACGAATGCAATGAAAAGCCTCTTACCCTACTACATTGTTCCTCATCACCTAAAACAGCCTTTGTTATCTGTTCATAGTAACTCAAACAGGCCTACAAGAGAGGAAAAATGGATGGTTTGCATGCAGACTACTGAAAGTGACAGTACTGTTAAAATAATGCCCTTGCTTCAATAGACAATAAAGTTTGGTAGTTTAATTTTTTAACAAAAAGAAAATAAGTGATTTACAAAGGATGCTATAGGCCTCATCACAGTTTTTGACGCCATCTTGACCGGTAGGCAGTGTTCAGAAATTACAGTGTTTGTATGGGAATCCGATAGCAAATAACTTCTTCCAAAATTGACTTTCTCACAATTTGTGAATCAAAACTTTAAAATACTAGGTAGAAGATTGTATTCACCAAGTTTGAAGGATGTAGCTTTCCTATAAGTCACTGAGCTATTTTTTAAATTTTCCATACATTTGTCTGTAATTTTTTTCCCAAGAACAGTGTCTACATGTAGATCTATGTTTGTCTACCAAGCCAAATTTACAGACAAATGTATGGAAAATTAGAAAAAATCAACTGAGCGAATTCTAGAAAAGCTACATCCTTCAAACTTGATGAATACAATCTTCTACCTGGTATAATTTTAACATTGCATTTCAGAAATTGGTGTAAAATTTAAATTTGGAAGAAGTTATTTGCTATCGGATTCCCATACAAACACTGTTACATAATTGCTGACCGCTTTGCGTAACCCTCAAGATGGCATCAGAAACCGTGATAAGGCCTAATAATGAGTTTTTTATGAACTGTATGGTGAATCCACTGCAGGTTCATCTGTGGTTTCACCTGTCAAATATATTTAAGTTTCTAGCTTAATTATTTTTAATAATTAAGCATAGATGTAAGGCAACTCAAATTCATGGCTGTAAATTATTTAAAAAGGAATAAAGATTTGTTGCTGTTGCTGTAAGACTTTTTTTAATGGTGACGAACCAAATAGATACTGTACAAAATGCTGAGAAAACTCTACATGTAAACAGAGCTTCCCTGAAAATGGTGCACACTCTTACATGTATGTCAAGTGTCAAATTATTATTCACCTCTGAAAGAGGACGCTGCACAGCTCCACCTTCATTGGCATTGTTAACTCGACCTAATTTCATCCAAAAGAAAGTTACATGTAACTAATTATTTAAATAAATAATTTAAACATGTTAAGAAATCAGAGTTGTTATTCATAGACAGTATGGTGAATGAAATAATACTACACACCATGCACTGATCAGCTTCTAGTGTCTCTCTATAATCTCAGAGATATCAGCATTAAGCAGTATTTATCCTGCAATCTGTAATACAGTAAATCTTAGATATCAGTAGAAACCTACTGGTATTTTGCTGTGCATGACTTCCTGCAGACTGTGAGCCTTCAGTTGGAAGCCAGTAGGCTGCAGAAAAAAAATGTCAAGTTTTTAATGGTCTCAGTCTGACATACAGGAATATGTCATATGTGGTGAACTGGATAGACAGTATACATCAATAAATATCATATAATTAAATAATACAGTAAACAATTGAACCAAGAGGTCAGCCTGGTAGTTACATTTCACCAACTAGATACAATTCCTACAAGTCATGTTCACTGTGTTATGAATATGGCAACTTGGAACATCACATTAATTTTTTTTACAGCTCTGTAGCTTATGTTACTCTTACTCAGACCTGATTCGGGGTGAGACTTATCACTTGACTCTGTTACATGTAACATTAAGTATTAACCTCCTTTCTTCTAATTTTTTTTTGGTGTTTTCTGCTGGTTTAACAACTCAGGTGTTTGCTGTAAATAGTCAGCTGTCATCAGTCACATGATGCATTGTGAAGGATCTGACCACTTACAATAATTATGGTACAAGAACTAAAGATTGTTTAAGTTTTCTTTGACACTTGAAAAAGAACTGATATTGACAGATAGGCCCTTAAGCAAGGAGGTGTACACTTTCTCTGTTCATTAATGGGGCAGAGAGAGTTTTTCTAAGGTATGGAGGTTTAATATATTCTTAAGGCAAAGAAAGAGAAGCTGGCGTGCCAAGCCCCTACCATTCCCGAGTGTAGATCAACCATTGTTTGACTGAGTTTCTGATCAAAAACCTTCATTTTTTTAATTACATGTCACCTTTGACTGTTCTCTGTCCAGGATCAGTGGGTATTGCCACATTCATTGCCAGCTCTCGCAGCCCAATCTCTTTGTCTTCAACATAAAAAAGATCTCCATCTTTAGTGTTGGTGCTGCGAAACAACATGTCCTCTAAAGATCCATATCCATAAATAGGCTGGTGAAAAATTAAAAACAGGGAATTACATGCATGTGCAGTGGGGAGTGTTTCTTTCTAGCAGAATAAAAAAGAAAAGTTATAAGTAAAGGTACATGTAAAGTCTGCATACGTCAGCCAAGTGGCTCATCAGGCCAAGCTTACCGTAGTTCCTCTAATAATAGCCGGGGGCAATTATAATTTTCTATTCTTGTACCAAAAGGGGGCAATATTTGAGGGAAGGCAATTATTTGAGGAGGCAATTATTTCAAATGTTTCTCACAGGAGGTCATGCCCTAAGTATTTTGTTTTATTATCACCATTAAAAAGTGAAATACATGAGCATTACCACAGAAAAACTGAAAAAGACCTGGTGCTTTTGTAACCATTCAGTTGTGAGCAATTAAATGGAAAAGGATGACGCAAGGCAATAAGACAATAATCTTAAATATTTCGGTTAAAGGGGGGCGATTATTCAAGGGAGGCGATTAATCGGAGGATGGCTATTTTACGAGGAAATACGACATCTCAGTTTCTGTAGCACTGGGGACTAGTGGCTGTTCAAGCGAAGGGAGGTTTCACTTCTTGCACATGTATACAATCCAAACTTAATGTTAAGTTAGGACAAACTACATGTTAAAAAAATAGACAGAAGAGGGCTTTCAATACTTATTTCTAAATCACCAGAAAAAAAAAAAGAAACACAAAAGTCATGTGGTGGACAAACTCTGAAAAGATTTATAACTACACGCTCTTCTGTAATATACTGACTGTCAGGGTTTGCAAATTTTATTGATGAGTGGAGTCAGTGTGACTTCTGCTTCACAAATTTTGGAGTCATTTTGGAGTATTTGGAGTAAAGTACAGTAAAAGCCCGCATGTAAGAACCTAGAAAATTAAGAACCTCCCGGCATTTCTTAAGCACTTGGAAACGCTTTAGCAGGTCTTGAGGCATTGTTCCGTGCATGTTCTTGTTAATGCTAGTACATGACATTTCGATGTCGTACAATCCCCATTATCACATGAGCTCTTACCCGAGTATTTCAAGTTGGCCTCATGCATTTTCTTGATGAATTACATTTAAGAATAAAAATCAGCGATATTTAAGCCGACTAACGTTTCAGAAACGCTATGTCATCATCATCAAATTTTAACTTAATAATGATCAAAGTAATAAACTTTGTTAGTTTTAACATCACTGTTTTTTTTTACGTCTCCTTTTTCTTTTTAAACCTGGATTATGGAATTCTTTTTTACGCTCAGATTATTTTTTATGTTGCTCCAGAATAGCCCGTGTTGCGGGTTTAAATAACGGCTCAAAAATATGTGAGCCCCACAAAAAAATACGAAGAAGGAAAAATACCGATAGTATATTCCGGTATGCACGTGTTGGATTAAGTGTCTGTGCATGTGCGTTCAGATTTGTTTCGCGGATATTGCGTTGGAATATCTGAATTTCTCGACATGTCTTTGTACGAGGTAAGTGTATATTTAACACCTCTCAGTTAATGACATATTACTGAATTTTTCATACATAGACAAGAATTAATTTAACATTCGGCGATAAGTTCAGTCACTCCAGAACCAACGTAACGGCTGCGTTTGGAATAAGAGATCACTGTCTAGGTATAAATTATAGAGAAAATTCCAAATTAAAAATATGCGTGCCAACCCGACGAGCCAGAACTGCGATAAATATATTTATCTTAATAAATTTGAAATTATCCTTCTGATTGCAAACGAAAGTTCCTTCCCAGCTAAGAAGTGGACAGATCCATCAACCGGACGGGTATTATTTTTACAGATGCATTTTATTACGTATTTTATTCCGTTTTATTACAAACGCGCTAAGTGTTCACACCACTTAGGAGAGCTGTCCAAGACTTGAGAAGTAAACTAGATGCATATTTGCGTTCACTCTGGCTTTGAGTTGGAGAGAAACATTGTTTTTGTTCAACATACTTCGGTAAGGCTTTTTTTGTAATTATGGGTTTATCTTGTAACTGTTTTTGTCTCGGTATGCTGAAGACGCAGGGTTATTACTTATGTATACAGTAAGCGGAAAACATATTTGTTATGCAGTGTGAAGACGCTTTTTTTCCGGGTTGGGTAAATCGCAACTGAGCAAAGTGGAGTGTTTATTGTAAGCAAACCTAAGCGCGGGGTGACCGGAAAGGGGGTCCCAGAGTCTACTTGGGAAGTACTACCGGAGTGTTAAGTTACACACCACTGATTAAATATTCATTTCGAAACAAACATCGGCAAAACGAATGAGCTCCACGTTTTGAAAAAGAATTCCTACAAACAATACTTGATCAATAGCCGAGGTTAAACTTTGTTTTCCTAAATATATTTTTAGCATTTACATAACAGTACAATGATGATGATGACATGACATGGGTATACACGAAAGAATACGTGCATAGACAGGATGGGCTCCTGGCATAGACAAATTCTCTAACCTTTCTGCTTTTGTTCTTTAGACTTTTCAAACTTCGTATTGGTATTCTGCTTGGTTCACGATCGCGTTTACATACACGATTTTAGTTTATGCTTCTCTCGATTCACATTAGATAGCTCAGTTGATATAGCATGTTCCTCGATGAAAGCTTGGTTCACTCATAAATTTTCGCTCATAAAGAGATCTCTCATAAGGTTTGCAGACCAAGCCGTTCCGAAAGCACTCCTCATGTTTTAGTGTGGGTCTACCTCGAACGCTGTGTGAATATTTGGTATCCGTTTTGAGCGTATCATACACAGTATTTGTGCTGATCTTCCACCGCATAAAATTTTCTCATCCGCCATTACACCATGCCATGTGCTCATCAGAGACAAATCGTCGCGCATGTGTGTTAAGGACGTGCAAACTGTGGCTGAACGAAAAAAAAAAAACTAAGCCGAAATTTCAACTCGGGCGTTTCCTTTGGAAAGCCCGAGTAAAAATGCAACAGGAAAATGTAGGTTTACCTGTTCATAAAACATCTTTAGAAGGGAAGAGAGATGATAATGGAGGCGAGGTCATTTTTTAAAAATTCAGTTCACCCTAGAGGACACTTTCTAGCAGAAGACAGGGGGTTAGTCTGAGGGAGGGGGGAGGGGGGGGGAAGGGTGTATATAACAACAGAGAAGGTCTCTAAATAAAGCTTAGGGACAGACCATTATTCATTATTTAAATTTTGTGGACATGATGAGACGCAAGTAGGTCTGAACTGGAAGTACCCGATTTCCGAATTAATTAGGTTGCGGTTTACTACGTGATTAGATTTCTGTCAACAGAGAGATTACCGGAATCAAATAGGATTAAAATAGGATCAACATATTAGATCAAATGAAAGATAGACGACTGATGTATCTCATGACTCACGTACATATCTCACGGTAACTTGATAACAATGAGTCGAAGGTCAAATCTGTGAAATTCGCGCGGTTAAATGTCTCCAAGGCAGCGATCTTTGCTCTTCTCTAGCTTGGGTCGAAAGTGCTCAGTTGTTAGATCCTAACAAAACATGGTAAGTTCTTAATAGAAAAGCTTGTGACGAGAGTGCGGCAAAATAATTATTTCTCTTGTAATAAGTTACCGGCGCGCTTTCCAGACGATGTCGTGAGGTAAGGCAGCACTCTTCACACAGTTGATGGTGCCGCGTTTCAAGGGAAGGCTTTCTCAGAAGATGAAATCGTGGTTTGTCGTTTGCGACATTTTTTCAGCATTTATCAGATTCTGGTGTATTTAACGAGAATGCATTTAAGCGGTTAAGAGGCTACTAAGTGGCCTTGATCACAGTGTTTTGATCGATTAAGTCAATATTAAAAAAAATACAACAACAACAGACCGATGGTGCGCTCACTCACGTGGCAGGGATTTCGACCCCTGTTGCAAAAGCCACAGCGAATCGCCGTTTGGATATGCCAACTACTTCATGAGTTGTGTTCTCACAAAATGTGGATGAAGATACTGGTTGCTTTTTATAAACACCGCCATGAAGCAACGGCAAAAAGGTAAGCTTTCATAGTTTGTTGTCTGCTTAAATTTCAGTCAGTTGGATAAAAGAAAGTCTTAAAATCGCGTTTATCGTATATTTTCAAGCGATCCGACTTTCGAGTCTCTGGCTTTTGCTTTAAAAGCCTTTCGAAACGTTGCGTGCTTTTATTTATTTTCTCCTCCTTGCATCACACAAAGAACCGGCAAAACAAAGAGTACTGTTATCTGAGAATGTCAGCCGTCCCCTCCTCCTTACCCACGGGGGACATGGGAGACCAAAGAACAAAAATAGATCGTTTCACTGCCACAGAATTAAAAAAAAAAATCGAAAACAATCCAGTGGAAGAAGCTCAGAAATTGTGATGTTGTAGAAGCTAAATAAATAAGACACTTCTCCAAGTTTTAGGCCCGTGCTTTTCCCCAGCATTCAGATACTCGTCGAAATGTTCCGCAGAAATTCACTGAGCTAACAATTTCCGTTTTTAATTTTAACTCCTCAGTTATCACCAAGGTTTACAGTGGCATCCAGACGTGTCGTCGGAGCGTGCCACTGTTGCCTTTAATAATTTCTGTTTTTCATTTTAACTGCTCAGTTATCACCAAGGTTTACAGTGGCATCCAGACGTTTCGTCGGAGCGTGCCACTGTTGCCTTTAATAATTTCTGTTTTTCATTTTAACTGCTCAGTTATCGCCAAGGTTTACAGTGACATCCAGACGTTTCGTTGGAGCGTGTCACTGTTGCCTTTAATAATTTCTGTTTTTCATTTTAACTGCTCAGTTATCGCCAAGGTTTACAGTGGCATCCAGACGTTTCGTCGGAGCGTGCCACTGTTGCCTTTAATAATTTCTGTTTTTCATTTTGACTGCTCAGTTATCGCCAAGGTTTACAGTGGCATTCACGGAAGTGGATATACAACTTAAAGAAAATCGGAAAAGTGAATTGGAAGAATAAATAAGAATAAATGAGTTTCTTACACTGCAAAGAGAATGTTCGTTTCTCGAGGTTCTTACATAAGAGCACGAAGTTTTAAATGGTTTGTCGCAAATGCGCTTTCTGCTATCTCTATCATACACTCAAACGTTAATTTTACATTGAGACCACAGTTGACAAAGGGGAAAGATAGCCCCTCGAGCGGGAAACAGAAATAAATGGGTGAAGCGTATATACGTAATTCATTTCTGTAATTGTGGATCGTCTTAAGCTTTGTCTGCTCAAAGTCATGGATCTAAATAAAGAAACTTTTTCAGTGTCCCCGCTGCATGCAAAAGGCTTTATAGCCTGCTTAGCTTGGCGGTTTAAGCAATTTGAGCACGCGTGCACGAAGCAGCGAGGCCGCGAAAACGAGCGGCAAAGGCTTCCCCGTTCGTTTTATTTGGCGGCTTTGTAGCGCTAAGTTTTACAAAGACCAAATTATGCGGATTTGTTTCGCGTGCGGCAGTCCCTGCGCTTCCGGTGACAAAAATTATTTTTGACAGCTGCGGCGGCGGATTTTGACACTTATTACTTTGCACGCGTTAATCCCTGACAGCGGAACATAAAAATATGTAAGGAATGCGGGTCTACCAACCCCGCATTCCTTTAAGGTACTTCCAGATAGACCCCGCTGCGTCTCGTCATGATGCATGGCTTCTTGACTTGTTCTAATTTTTTTTTTTTTTTGCTTTATTTTATTTTTTATTTATTTATTTTAATTGTTTATTTACTTATTTCTGTGTTTTGAGGTTTAGGAATCAAAAAGGTATTAAAGAAGACAGAAAGCTAGGAAATCTCTCTATTTTTGGGAGTACTTCCTTTGTTCTGCAGGACCAAATGTGATACCTGGCAACAAGGAAGTAAAAGTACTGCTTTGTGTTGGATAGGGTGTCCAACCTCAGGCCAATTATTATATCGGGAGTAAAAATTTCATATTTCAGTTTTATTTGGTTCTCGGCCAACCATTTCATAAAACCCTGCCAAACACAATTATTAATGAGTTTGAGAAGTTTCATTTCTGACATCAATCAGTGTGTCAACAGTTATTTTGACACTGGGAAAAGTTAATGAATTTTAAAAAAATAATAATAATCTCAGAAACATTTTGTCTACAGGATTTGTTTAATTCGAGATAAAGCCAGGACTCAAAGTTAACTTTTCAGTCCACTTGCAAAGTTTGGCTACTAAGATTTCTTCCACTAGCAATCTGGTGAGACCACTAGCAAATTCTCTCCAAATGTTTGGGAGACATGGATAATTCTAACTTGCAAAGTTTGCTAGTGAATGTTTTTCTCAATCGCAGCTCGTGTTTGCGAATGTTAATTTTGAGCCCAGAAAGCAATGGTTCTTGGCCTACCAACACCAATTTTGTGCTTGGTTTAGTCTTGCTTGACTGCGGGCTGAGTATTTTTTCGGAATCTTCTTCGAAATGAAACGGCTTTATCTTTCTTCTTCCTGCTTCTCAAACCTGTTCAATGCCTCGGCAAAATGTTTTTTTGTACCTTATCTTTTGCCCAGCCATGTAAAATATTGTCTAAATTCTCAAAACTTTCTGCCATTTTAAAACACAGATTGAGAAGGAAAAACTTTGTAATGATGACGTCAATCGTGCATCTGTCCTCTAAAAGATCGTAGGCAAGAACCAATCAAAATGCGAGAATAACTTGGGTTATTATATAAAACAGAATAGATAGTGAGTAGCATAGACAATGAGAGAACACCATTTGTGATAGAATGCTAGCAGATTTACAGTGTATTCTAAAAATTAATAGACTGTATTATAAGCTTTTGTGTAGCCAGAAGAGCTAGTTGCTACTTTGTACTGGTAAAAATGACTTGATTTGATAACATTACAGTGGCTTTACCTGTCAAAATTCTAATAAAATTCTCCACTGTTACCTGCAAATTAAAGACATTGATTAGCACACAAGTCTATCATAGTAACCGTATTGTGTGGTACCATCATGAAGAAAGTTATAACACTGATTAATGAATCATATGACTTATGTAATTATTAATCGAAATTATTGTTATTTCGCAAAGGATTGTCCTGTGGAACATATATTTTGTTGACCTGAGTTTCAAAATTATGCCATAGAGACAAACAATCAATCTTGTATTTCAAGTTGTTTTGATGCTTGCACAAATTTAGTGCAAAAACTTAAGAGTTGTGCCATCTTGGCATATTGATATTTACTAGGTTCTGCTAGGTTTTGATTC